>JAPMNP010727787.1:0-10419 GCA_029874935.1 Atherina boyeri
GGTGGATGGCGGTTGAACCAATAAAATGAAAAAAATATAAAAAGTTTAATATTATTACTTACATCTAATAAAAAACATTTCAAATTCTCATCAGGCAGTCATTTGGCCTCACCGTGTGTGCATGTTGTTCTGTTTTATTTTGGTGATTTTGTGATTGGCTCTCTGGGAGCAACAAGTTTGCATATTTCGCATCATGCTGCTCTGTGGAACCCTATGTGTTGCTTTGCACCATGAGCTAAGTGTATATGTCATCCCTTTAAATTCTCCCTGTTGAAGGTTAAATAGTCTATTTTATTGAAAATAAAACAGTTGAGTCGTTGATAAAAGAGAGATCGACATGTCAAATTCATGTAAACGATAGGCTAAATAAATCTGTTAAATACTTTTCGAGCTGTTTCTTTACTTTTTAAATCCTCACAACGGCTGTTTTACTGAAAATTTGATGAGATATAGCCTACTACGGCAGGTGGAAGAAAAAGTAGTTCCTACCATCAGACAATATCCTGATATCATAGTTTCTGTCCCATGTAGTCCAGCTCATGGAAAATTAGGCCTATGTATTTTCCCTAAATCGCTAAAATATCGATTTTCTAACATTAAAATCGATTCCTAACCATAACTGTCTGGTATCGGTAGTATCGATATTTTGGTATCGATCCGGACATCCCTACTTTGGGATTGAACATGAATATATTTTATGAAAAGAGCAATTGTTTCTTGTATAATAAAGTACAGTATTACCCAAAATCTGTGGTAAGTAAACGCATGCGCCTTGGACTTTTTTAGACCTGTTAAACGGCCAGCGGATGGCGGGCGGGTTCGGATTTGAAATTAGTCAAATAAAGGTTTGTGCGGATGGATGGCGAACGGATGATGAGTATTGTGATGCGGTTTCGGATACAAAAATAGTCCATCCGCGCATCTCTACCATATACATCGTTATTATCTGTGTTGTTTAGTAAACCAGTCTCTGCTATCAAAGCTAGAAGTCACAGTATTGCTGTGAGTAATTCAATTAAGATTCTTAATCAGATTAAAAAACTATACAATATACCCAAATTAACTATTTATTCACCTGCATGTCATAACTATGCATTTATTCCATCTTCATTAGATAAAACCTTCTCTAACTGGCACTCTAATGGCATCAAATGCATAAAAGACGTTTATTTAGAGGGCAATCTTGCTACATTTGAACAATTGCGACTTAGATATAATCTGTCCCAATCCAGTTGGTTTCAGTATTTGCAATTAAGAGAATTTATTAAAGGAAATGTTGCTAACTTACAGCTATTAAACAAAGGCAATTCTTTCTTAAAAACACTTTATTTACCACCTACAAGCAAAAAACTTCTTCCTAAATTTGCCAGTTGCTTCCTTTTACCCATTTCATCAGCTGACGAAGTTAAAACAGCATGGGAAAAGGAGCTGAGAATGCCAACACCGGAACATGGAATGGAAACGGACCCTTTCTCAAATTCACAATTGCTCAGTCAATATCAGACACAAGCTGATGCTGTTTAAAGTGATTCATCGTTTTTACTACTCCAGAGTTTCCTTACACAAACTCTACCCTGATGTGTCCCCAATATGCGATAAATGTAAATCAGCTGAAGGATCACTGTTGCATTCTTTTTGGGAATGTCCCATCATACAGCAATTCTGGTCTAGCATCTTTTTTTTCTATTCGGGGGTGTATGAGAGAGACCTTGTCCCAGACAGAGATATGATCCTGTTCGGTTGTTCAATAGAAACACAGAACCTTCCACAACCTTTTAGGACTGCTTTACTTCTTGGGACATTTTTGGCCAAAAGACTTGTCCTTAAAGAATGGAAAACACCATCTGCTCCAGGTTTCAGAAACTGGCTTTATGAATTAGTACAGTAAATGAAACAACTCTTCAAAAAAACTTTGATTCATAAACTCTGTAAATATGCATAAATTGGAAGAAACTTGGAATCCTTTGATGAAATATATAATACATGAACTATAATTAAGTTTTTGTTTTGTTCTGGATTTTTTTTTCCTTTGTTGTTGTCCCTTTCTGTATGGTGGTAGAAATGGTTATTGTGGTTCTGCTTTTGTTTTGATCATCATGTTTATTGCTGTTTCTACTGATGATGGTTGTGGGGATGACAATGACATCATTGATATACATTTTATTTCTGTCCCTGTTGATATGAAATCTTGATTTGGAAATCCTTTTGGGGTGGTGGGGCACTGAGGAAGTAGATGAGGGTCTGCTCCCTTGGAGCCCCTCCAACTAATTGACACAAATGTGGCCTACGGTGCTTCAGAGAACAGTCTGGACCATGGTGGGCCACATCGGTGAGGTGGTACAGTATGTTAACCTTGTGACGTGTTAATGTGAGCTTTTTCTGGTTTAAGATGGAGACAGGCACCTCTCTTCCCTGGTATGAATGTGTGTATGTGAATGAATGTAGGTGTGAATGAGTTAATGTTGTATCGTGTCGCTTTTCTGTGCTTATAAAATCCAATAAAAATGTTTAAAGGTAAAAAGAATGGGATCTTTTTACTCGGCATATCGTCGATAAATTGGATGTTCACTCATACCCGATGTGAAAGGGAAGAGGTGCAGTTGGTGCTGCCGCATCCCTTTCATTCATAAAATAAGGAATGCTTATAGATTTTGACCAGTTTTAGGAGTTAAACTATAAAAAAGATTTTAGGGCCCTCCTCATCCCTGGCCAGCAGGATTGTTTTAGATACCTGGGGACCGAACTACACAGCAGTCTGTCCTCTGAACGTCATGCAGACTGTTTTTTAAAAAACAGCACCTCAACATCCCGAGAAAACGGATATTTATTTCATGGTTTTATCTGGTTATTACATTATGTATTATGTACCTTTAACCATTTACCGTGCTTTCCTTACAGGTCTTTAATTAGACAAAAACAAACAAAAAAGCTTCTCTGATGAGGAAGCTTTCAGTCAATCGGTTGCCGTACACATAAAGACTCAGAAGTTTAGTTTTGTTTCAGCACTTTTAATATTTACTCAGAGAGGCACAAATACACCTTACAGGGCTACCTTCCTCTAAATGTGCTCCCACATGTGACCTCCTGTTCCAGCCTGCAGCAGTAAAACACACAGCTTCCCTCCCAGTTTGCACAGGACCAACCGGGAATACACACTCGCTCGTATGTGCATGCCATCCCTCTGACACGCTCGCTTCAGATTTCCCGTCGAGACTCCACTTCAATGACGTTTCTGAACAACTTCCGCTTGCTTCAGCTGAGCCTTAGTGACTCCTCGAGGTAGATATTCTCCCGTCACCGTAAACATTGGAATTGTGAAAGACGCTGACTGCAGGCAGTCCTATTTACCTCCACATACGTCTTTTATTTGGAACCTTTTCCTTTTAAGATTGCATTTAGTTTTCTTTAATGCACATCTACTTCTACTCAGCTCAGTAACCACATGATAAACAACAACAAAACCCTCTTTAATCACTCTTAACTTTTCAGATGAATTTCTTAAAAACCAAACAGTCTGGGGTGTTTTTTCTTTCATCTTGTTTTATCTTTGGTAGCTAAAACAAACTACACAGTAACATACTTCATGTCATGTGATGCAGAATCCATCCACTCATTCTCACTCGTGTTTTTAACATTTTCAGTCCAGGATGCGTCTGGATCATGAGGGGTTTCCAGCCCTAAAGGGTTGTGCAAACAACAACAACAAAAATTAAAGGGGACAAACGCTGCCGTCTTCACATAAAAACTGCCTCCCTCTTCTCGTTTCAGTAAAATTCACGCTGAAAGTTAACACTGAACGTAACAGAAGATCAAATCTAACCAACACTACAGAGATGCTAACTGGTTACACAGGCATACATCAACAACTGAACAGAAACAGAAACAGAAACAGACATCTAAATGACAAGCAGAAGGTCACATTTTCCTGGTTCAAAACTGTGGGAAAATACGACTTTCTGCTTAAGAAAAATTAAATACTGCACGGCTAATTTAGTGAAAAGAATCTGTGGAGGTACATGAGGAAGGGGCTCCTGCTTCCTTCTGTTTGCAGAAATCTTTAGATGGGCTTAAATGAGCTGAAATTCAAGCAGAAATGAGGAGCTGTATCATTAAATGAAAATAAATAATGATTGCTTTTGTTCTATTAAAAGGTAGGATGAAATCAGCTCTGAGCTGCTTCTGTTATACTTCCACAGATTCTTTTATTGTCTTTTTTGGCACTTTTTTATCCTACAAATCATCTACACAGTCTGGGACTGAAAGCCAAGGATCTCTGTTGAGTAAAATATCATAAAAACACTAAAACGTGGATATAGATAGAATGGAAATGCTTTTTATCTGCGTCCTTTTATATTCTGGTGCTGACCAACAGAAAAAAAAGTGAGTCCACAAGGAACTAAGTGCTGTGAAAGACTGGTTGTGCAAAGTCAACAGTGCTGTAACCAGAACAGTATGTGTCAAACTGGGCTTCGACGTCTCTATAGTAGACTTAAAGGTCTAGTTTATATGAAAAATAATGTTAAAATAATATATGCTGTCAAACAGCCACTGGATTAAAAAATGAAAAAGAAAAAAAAAGTCTATTTGTTCCCAACCAAACGCTTCTTCAGACACCTTAAATCGCTCTACGTGTAATGGCTATCATCCCTATGAAAACATGAGCGAGACAAACAGGAAATGATAAATGTGCACATTCAGCATTTTCCAGGCTGGTCCGTTACTAAAAGCCGATTTCACACATGAACGGTGGAGAAGGTCCAGACGGGACGGTCTGTCGCGGCCATGGTGCATGTGTGAAAGCAGCAGAAATCAGATAACCACAGAACATCTGAGGCTCTGCACGTGAACTCATCATCACTCTGGACCAGGATGTTCAAGCAGCTTCTAAATGAGTCCAGAGAAACTTTCAAATCACAGAAAAAAAAACTTCTACTCTATTTTCTCAGGTCCAGACAACAACACTCACTTTTTCTTCTTTGCTGATCTGTACACAGTGAGAGCCAGTAAGTCGACAACATAAACACACGAAGGAAAGAAAATGAAGATGGAGCAGAACAGAACAGAATGGGGTTTCTGCTTAAATGCAAGATATAAAGTGTCTCTACGCTCTATCGTCCCTCTGAGGGGGGTTCTGTGCTCCGACATGGACTCGCTGTCCTTGCCCGTCCAGCCAGCCACTGATCCCACATCAGTTTCCTTAATGTGATGTCTTTCAGACCATCTGTCTGTCACAAGTGGTCCCGCCTTCCAACAACCCCCAGACCAAATTAGGCCTCTTCCCTCAAAAACATTGCCCAGTGACCAGTATCCATGGTGACGAAACCACATGTGCAGTGCAGGGCATGAGAGTTTTTGTTTCTAGGAGTAGATGGTGATGACTTCACGGCCACCGCCTCGCACCAGGAGGACGCGGTTGAGACCTTCCAGGAGGACCTCCAGGAACTCCATGTCTGAGTCAACAGCTGTTAAGGAGATCACGTCAGACAGTTTTATTCTGTTTTAATCCGTTTGATGACAAACACGTTATGGTCAATTACCGACCAGAATCATTATTGCTCCAATTCTCACAAATCTTAGAAAAATGATTTGAGATCAGATTAGAACATTTTTTAGACAAATACAGTAACTCAAGCAATAGTCAATATGGATTTATGAAAATAAAACACCCAACATCGATGGCTCTTAATGACCTGACAGAAGAAATATCAACTACAATTAATGAAAAAACAAACAAACTTGTAAGTATTTTTTGTGGAGCTTAAAGGACAAGTTCGGTATTTTACAAGCGTCTTTTGCAGCGAGTTTTGCGTGAACACATCAGTGAAAACCCCTGACCACTCGGTGAGTTTCATGTCTTTGTAAACTAAATTTTAATGAGTTTTAGGAAGGTCCTGTGGTTGCACAGCCATTGTGGAGGTGAGGGGGTGCTGCCACAAAAAACGTAAAATCTCGTTCCAGCAACATGTGTCCAAATTTGAATCACAATCGTTCCATTTCATCATAAACACTCTGAAAACAGGGCTTTAAGTGTAAAATACCGAACTTGTCCTTTAAGAGTGAAATGAGGAAGTATCATCTGACACAGAACAAACTGAAGCTGTTTGGAAATATTTACCATATTGTTCACATGCAACATAAACAGCTATGGTCCAAGGACTGACCCATGATGCATCACACAGGTCGTATTGTAAGTTTCTGATTTCACATTTAGAACAAAATGTCTTCTGTTTTTGTCATATCTAGCCATCTATTGCAGAGTCCTCCTCTGAGGCTACTTCTACACTAACACAGCTAAGGTTATAGAGGATATATCCCACCTAACCTAATACCTGTCCACACACACACACACTCATTGTTTAAGACGTTTAACAATGTTCTTGTTCAGCATGTCATTTCATCTTCACACCCAGCCAAAGTCCTTCTAAGGCCCTGCTACTGCAGTATACGTCACATTGTTTACTTCCTCGTGTCGACGTTGGGCATCAGCTGGTTAACATTAACATGTATAATATATTTATTATGTCTATGCCGGTAAACTCCACAGAGGGGAGGTTTTTCCCCGGTGTCATGCCAAAGTCGTTATCCCGAAAGAATCTGGATCCCCTATATGACCACACTTCTTCATGTTTACTGCAGTATTTGGGCAGATCTAGTTTATCTTTCAATCAAAACAAATGATGGTAAGATAGATATTAGTCATGGAAGCGGATTTTGTTGGAAAATAGTTTAGGTTACAGTACAATTGTTTTAGTGTTCTTGCCCAAACACAGCAGTAAATATGAGGAAGTTTGGTCATTATAGGGGATAACTACTGACACCGGCCTTTAAACGGGAAATGTCGATGTTAAGCTTCCTCTCGAGCCCCCACAAGAAGAAAGTTCTGCGCTGCTGAAGGGTCGAGAACAAGCTGCAAGCGGTCCTCTTTCACGTCCGTGAGAACACAATGACCTCATTTTGTTCACAAGAACAAACTTCTCTCTTCTCGTGGAGGATGTAAGGGCCTTGAGCTTTTCAAGAAGAATATTATGATCGATAGTGTCCAACGCTTTCTTAAGCAACACAAAAATACTTCAGATATTTTTCCTCATCAATTGCAGATGATATTTCTTCGGCCCATAAAACAAGACTTTTTCTTTCACACATTTGATGCAGGTATCATAAATGTCTCTATCAAATCTGTTGATTTGCTCTGCAGTTATTTATGTTCACATCAATTAGTGTAATTTAAGTTGTTTATGATGCTTTGGTTCACACCTCCTCCAACTCTTCCATAGAAATGTCTTCATGTAGGTTCTCTACATGTCTCCAGTCTCTCCAAACGTGTCCCAGTACACAGTACACCATCTACCAGGCACTTAAATATTCTGGTAAGCCTCTCGCTGAGACATTCATTTTCACTGTGGCTGTTTAGGACGTTTCCGCAGCTGCTGTTATTCACCACTTGGAGGCAGCAGAAACAACATCAAACACTCTCACACAGATACAGAAAACAGCTGATGGATGGATGGCTGTTGCTGCCTGTAAACATGTGGGAAACTACAGCTGGACAGATAAACCATAGACCTGAAACTCTCCCTAAAGCCGAGTGGAGCAGCAGATTTGGCTAAGAGTTACAATTAAGCTCCTCATACAAGCTCATGCTACTTTCCCACGGTTCCACTGCTTATAAAATGTATTACAAGAAATGGAAAATATATTTGACTGAAAAACTTTGATCCGATTTTTTATTACACCTCACATTAAAAGCTATTTGAACTACAGGAACGGTGCTGCACCTGAACGCCAGTCACGACCATACCATTTGCTTAAGCCAAAACATTTTTGGGAAAATGTACATCTTACTGGGATATAAGCTTCCTGATAACGTTATGATCCTAGATTTCTGTTTCTTGAAAGAGGATATGATTAATAAGAAAGACTGGCAGCTATGTGAAATACTGCCAATAGGCTGTAGAAAAAACTATCACAAATAACTGAGTTCACACACTGGACATGATATATCTTAGTATCACTATCAGAGGTACCCCCACATTTATGTATTTTATGCCTAATGATTTTAATGGAAATTACCAAAATAAAAAGTAAAAAAGTTATAAATGAAAAAAAAATCTATTTCTGCTGCTTGAAGGATACAGTTTTCATCTCCTCCCCTGTTCCTTGGTGGTCCTGGCATGTTGAGCAGAACCAGGTGAGCCCCCTGGGACTTGTTGACCACCACCTCATTCAGCTTGATAGCTGTGTGCATGCGACGTACATTTGACTGGTTCCTGGTTCGACGAGACATTCACAGTGAGAAACAGCGCAGTGGAGAAAACAATAATCTAATTTATCAGATTATCAAAATAAAACTAATACAGAAATTAACACAATCATGTGAATCAACATTTTGTTTAGTTACAGCGTACTGATGTTGGCTTAAAACACAGAACAGATACTCAGAGGGCTGAAGCAGTGTTATGTCAAATCAAGAGGCAGCGTTTGAAGACAGAGACCTGAATGTTTACACCCATATGGGAGTCCTGCGTCTTTAAATGTTGCCTCATCATCATCACAGCGATAGAGCACAAGGCAGCAAGACATGACAGAATCCAGTTAGACCATTAAACACATTTCTATTGTTTACAGAAACGTGTTTGCTTTAAGGCCAAATTATGACAGGAACCGCCGGAGGAGGCCATTTTGACTCCCTGCTGATACAGAGTAAAAATGAAAAAGATTACATTTATGGAGGCAGTATTTAACTTCTCTGCAGCAATTTTACAAATCCGAAGTGCACAAAGCCTTGATAAATAACTAACGAAATAACCAAGGAACACACACAGATAGATCGATAGATCTAGCTCTATCTGTCATTTGTCAGTCTCCCCGTCATTCGTTGCCACAAGATAGTTACCGAGCCACACTGATCTGTAGCAGCAAGGATGGTTGCAGCATCTTACATCATTTTCTATGGAGTAAAAATGATTCCCTCTGCGGTTCGAGATAGAAATGATCATAATCCTTTTTATTTTGTATCACAGATTACTCAAAATTCACAAGATGACAAAAATGGTCATTTTAGTCATCAAAGTCATGAAGTATGATGGTTCAATTTAAAGGAGTCACATATGCAAAGGGGGTCAAAATGAGCCCGTGGCAGTTTTAGTGTTAATCAATTTTCTGTTTTGTTGATGGAAGTTTTCATCAGCAAAGATTTACAGGCCAACATGCTGTTTGAAGCTGGATGATGTAATTCATGCAAACAAGGACACCACAGAAAAACACGGGAATTTAGATGGAGCACATGGACTACAGACCACAGGGAGGGCCCAGAGCAAAGAGAAACCAACTTACAGATTCTCCCACTCTCTAGAAGGAGGAAAATGGGACAGAACAACAGAAACAGGCTTAGATGCGTCTACATCAGCTCTCCCCACCACACTGCATGCTTCCAACTGTCCCAATCGACTCAGAGGTGACTTGAGTTTACCCAGGAAGTGACATGGAGTCGTTTGATGTGAGCGGTGAGGTTTGCCCTCGTCCTGTGAGACTTTAGAAGTGGACAGGAAGTCCATGCTTTGATGTAATAGACAGTATGGAATGAGAAGCTGTTAGAGTACGAGGTGTACATGTGGCCTGGCCATGCACTACGGCCTGCGCACACAAACGCAGGCTGAACGCACACGTCATGCACACAGTATTCCCATTTCATTCCGCCGGGCTGAGGAGCAGCAACATGCTGTCGCTCTGATCCGACCAGCTTCTCCTGCTGCTCATCAGCGCAGAGTGGCGCTGACGTCTCACATGCACATGAAACAACACCATGTCACGTCCCATCGTGGGATCCAAGCCACACTTATCAAACTTTCCCTTTAAATAAAAACGTACAGATGCAGTTTGCTGCCGGTCTGCAAGCACACTTACGGTTTCATGTTGAAGAGGTCGCGCACGGCCACGTTGGCGTTGCATTCGCGGTTGCGGTTCCTCTCCGAGAACAGCTTGTCCTTGGTCCAGGTCATGTGGACGCGCTCAGGGCCGGCGTCGGCCTTGTCGTTTACCGCGGCGTGAGAAGCCGTGTTCCTGTCATGGATGAGCTGGGCCTGGAAGGAAAAAACAAGGACAGATGGGGAAAACCAGGAGGGACACGACCATCACCCAGGGATGTTTGAGGGGAAGGAGAGATGATGCTAAATTAAAAAAGACGAGTGAGAAAAGAACAGAAAAGGGGAGGAAAGCAGCTTTCACACATGCACTGTTCGCTCGGATATTATCCAGATGTATGCAGAAGTTGAACATTTGTTCAACCCCAGTTCCAAAACATTTGGGACACTGTGTAAAATGTAAGTAAATGCTCCAGATGTTCTCTCTTGGTGAAAGGTCTGGACTGCAGCAGGCCAGTTCAGCAGGACTCTTCTCCTGTTGCTCCATGCTGCTGTGATG
>JAPMNP010727788.1:0-11278 GCA_029874935.1 Atherina boyeri
GGGAAAAGATGGGCTGAGTCTATCCTAACCAGATGGTGGTGTTTAAAATAAAATCAGTGTGCAGACTCAGCTGTTGGAAACAAGAGTCAAACATCTGCTGTCCTGAACACTTCCCTCGTAGCTCTGCTTGGGATTTATCAGGCTCTGTGAGAACAGGTCTCTAAATTTATGAGAATCCTTCTCTCTACTGTAGCCTGTGACTGATTTTGTCCAGAAAAAAGTCTCAAAAGCCTAATATGCTGCATTACTACTGCCAAACCTTTCAGCCATTTAAATAAGTCAGGCTAGATAGATAATACGCTTAATGATGGTTGGTGATGTGTTATTGATTTAAGGCCCCTGAAGAAATAGTTTCTGTCTTGAGAGTAAAACGGGAATATTGATGGATTAAATTTGTCTAGCTTCACATAAATATTTGAAACAAGAAAAAAAACAATCATGGAAATATTAACTTTTTTTTAGCAGTTAACCTGTTACATGTTTGATTTTCAAATTTGATACGACACGATTTTCATCATCAACAATATCACTTTACACATATAACAGCTGCTTGGAAAAAAATACATTGTTTCTTCAATTTCCTGTTAATTTCCAACTGTCTTTACAGAGTGATCCACTATTTCTCTATCATCCTTCATATTCAGCCTTGTAAAATTTTGGGTATGTTTGACAAAAGGAATTACCATTCTCTAAGTTGTCTATTTCTGTTTTCAGTAGAGACATTGGCCCTCATTTATCAAACTTGCGTACGACCAAATCAGGGTGTAAATGAGGCATACGGAAAACATTTACACTTCGGCATTTATCAATCTGGAAGTGAGCGTACGGTACTCACAAAATATACACCGAGTCAGGAAGTGGTGTAATTTTACACCCATCTCAACGTTCATCACAACACGCAAAAAACATGAATAAAATTCAAGATTCAGACAACAATAAACATTCCCACTCTGGCAAAATTATAGGCCTACACCTCTCAAATTACAAATATGCAATTTCATGAAGTTATGTTTGGGCTAGGTCATTGATAGTCTGCGTCATTAAATAAGATGCAAGATGTCAAACTCAGAAGTCTCCCACGAATATGTGGATTTTTATGTGCAGCACCTAAGCTTGATCGCCTACAATCAGTGTGCAGCGGCACATGCAGGTCCACCGCGGCTATAAATGAGTTCATCAAACCACACTCGACATGACAGACCCAGCGCTTCTAGATGATGCACACACTGCATTAGGAAGGGAGAGACTTTTCCGTTTTCGGAGTGACTTATTAAGTGAGTCTGATGACTGGCTACTAAAGTCGACTTCGTTTGCCAAGGCATGTTTTAGTCCAGTTGTGCGCAAAGTTGGAGCTGCAGCTGGGACGGGAGATCTGGGGTTCTCGTGCCATTCTGGTGCCACAACAAGTGCTGTCCACGCTGGGTATTCTGGCCACCAGCTGTAATATTATAACAATGAAGCATGTCATGCTTTAGGTGACAAAAGCTTTCCGTTGTTGGAGCATCTAATAACTCCCCTCACCGATGTGCAACACACTGCAGGAGCAGACGCGCGCTACCGTGGAGCGCTGCGCTGGTCTCCTCCTGGGGAGGTGGCTCTACCTGGGACATGCAGGGGATACGCTCTTATACTCCCCGGAGAAAGTGTGCCATGATCCTGGCCTGCTCCGTCCTACACCGATCTGCTGTGTACTATCTTTTCTTTTTTTTAGGGCTGCTACACGCCTTTTTGTTATTATCAAATCGCTCCATTTTTTTAACCTGTAAATAAAAATACACATTCTAACTATTGGCCCAATAATTCTGTAGCCTGGAGTCTGGAAACTGTTTGATATAATATAGCCTATATTTCTTTTTAAACAAATATGTATCAACTTCTCTTCAGGAGTGTGTGACACGCCATTTACAGATGTGTTCATCTTTTCTGGATTTTAATTTTTGAGCCCCATTGATGCCACTTTGAGGCTTCCAAACAATATAAGTTTGTTTTTTTCCAATTCCCCCCTTATAACTCTTATTTCTTGATCCATGAAGCTCTTCTTTTTTACAATCTTGGTCGTGTTTCGATCAGCCATGTCGCAAAAACAAGGCGTGGAAGAAGCAGTTGCTGAATATCTATAGGCGTGACTTTCATAAATACGATCGTTTTCAGCCGCTGCATTTATAAACAGCTGCTTATGCTCGGATCTGTGCAGATCTCACACGTTCATAAATCCAACGCTGGATCTAGCGTATTTGGAATATACACCCAAAATATACACCCTTTTCTGCACAAGTTTGATAAATGAGGGCCAATGTGTTTGTGTGTGTGTCTCATCTAGCTAGCCCGTTATAGCCAGGAATGCACCCGCTCTTGAATCCAGCAAACCTCTCCCTGCTTTAGACTGTGCACACAAGTGTGAATGTATGAAAGAGCACGAGTGCATGATTTTGAATGTGTGTGGTTGTTTGAATGTGTGTGGTGTGTGTGTGTGTGTGTGTGTGTGCGTGCGTGCGTGCGTGGGGAGAGAAAGGGAAACCTTTGCACAAGTTTGCTTAAAGTGAAATTCCACTTGAATGGTCTTTCTTGAGGTGAAATACACACACATCAAACACAATACTAAATAAAAAACATTTGTCATCCTATATACTACCAAACCAAGCAAGTACTGGTTCATGCTAAAATTATGCAGAAACAATCCCTTTCCTCTGAATTCCTTTCTTCATTTAAACCAAACTGTACTTATATAACGGAACACAAATTCCCCCATGTTAAAGAAGTAGGAATGAAAGCATAAACTTAAACCCACACACCAACACACACAGCCCTATACCAGGAAGATGCAGAGTGTTGGTGGGGCTTCAAAAGAAAGAAAGAATAATAGTGAGAATGATAAACAATGGTATAACTTTACCATCCCCGCTAAGATCTTCTGCAGAGTCCAGGAGAGCATGCAGGACGCAGGACAGCAGAGGAGGAAGATGACAGAGACGGTAGCAAGACAGAAGAGAGAAACCGAGGGCAGAGTGAAGGAGAGGACGAGAGAGAAGAGAGAAAAAAGAGAAAAAAGAGAGGTTAGAAGACGGCAAGCCTTCAGTGGTTACACGATCTTTCAGGCAAAACACTCAGCAAGCTTTTCGTTCAATTTCAAAATATTGTGGGAAAAAAAAGATGGGTTAACAACTTCCATTAATGCTGTGCCAACGGAATAAGTGCTTGAGACTGAACAGCAGTGTAGACTCATTCAAGTACAGTTAAGGCAAGAAATATCCAGACACGGACACAAAAACGTATTTAAGCTGGTAACAAAAATACATTTGCTTTGCCATTACATAATCAATGTCAGCTTGAAGTGCAGACTGTCATTTTTTTATTTATAGATATTTCTATTCAAACTGGAATAAAGGTTTAATAATCACTCCTTTTAATTGCAGAACCCTCTTCTTTCTTTCTTTTTTAAAGGGCTGAAACATAATCAAATTACCATAGCCATAACAAAATGCAGGCAAGCACCCTGAAGTCTGAAACTTGAGGGCTTCAGAAAAGAATGGGTCTCCCCCTGATCTTCCTCAATATATGTTTCATAGCTGAATTAATAACAACCGTGTCATATACAAATATTTGCAAGTCCAACTGTATCATCTGATAACAAGCTATGAAGTTAAAATAATTTAGCAGACAGGCAGAAGGTGCAGGAGTTTAACATGTGAGTCTGAATGGTGTAATGGAATCAATAAACAGGGTTAGATCCTCACATATTCAACATATCCAACCTCCCCATTCACCAAGACTGAAATTAATCTTAAAACTTGCAGATGTAATTAAAACATATATCAGCCTTTTTAGCTACTGACAATATAGAATGAGTGATCAGGTTTAGGCTACATATAACAAAATACATACACACACCCAAACTTACACACAGATGTACACAGTAAAAAAAAAATCCCAAGTGTAAATCTTCAATGTCTGTGTATCATGTTTGGATTTTCCAGCAGAAAAATGCTTCAACAGACAGCTGCTGTCCAGATCTGCAAGTTGTTTTGAGCATTCCTACTACTGATGCCAGCTGCCAAAGCCACAGATGGAGAAACAAAGTCACAAGTTGACCCATTCAGGAGCTGGATGCCACCCAAATAACACATATAAAGTATGAAGAGACACAACATCCAGTAACTACATTTGTATAACAATCAACTATTCAAGTAGAGCTTTTCAAAGCTGCAGAACATCTCTGAGCTGGTACAGTTTATTTGCTTGACTACACTCTAATAACCTCTTTTAACAAGTGTAAAACACTTGAAAGAATGATTAAAAATAACCAAAATGTGACATCAGCAGGAGGAAATGAACAATGCAAACACTTAACCATTTCAGTTTGTCAGAACAGACGACTGTATCAGAAGAGAAAATATATAGATTATTTTTCAAAAGATTAGCACTGATATGCAAGAGCTTAAAACTGGTTATCAATAGCAAAGAATATATAACTAATGCATCAAAAACACACGTTTTTAGTCTCTTTTAGTTGTAGCCCAGTCTTTTTTTTTAGCATGCATTTTCATGGCTACACATAACCCCTTGTCATGGTCAAATTATGTAACGCTGAAATCTTAGCAGACACACAGTAAGAAGTCAGTTTAGTACAAGACAGTTTAGTAAAAAAGAGCATACTTCAAAAATTACGTTTTTTGTGGTGTAGCGGACAAGAAGGTTTAACCCACAAAACCCAATTTTACATAATAGAGGCAGAAAGTTCCAAAACTTGCTGCCAAAACAGACTCACATTTTGAGTATACTATAAGTCAATCAAGGAAACTAAATTAACACAAAAAAATCCACCAATTGGATACCCTTTCTATAACTACTGTGGGTTATTTCCTTAAAATATTCTCTATACAGTTTGTATCCTTATTCAGAAACCGCGATGGTCAAATCAGGAATTCGAATCCGCCACATCACAATTTTGCGGACATGCTCCTCTACTAACTGTCCAATAAGAGCCCAGGATACCATTGGGTGGTGAATCTGAACAGAAGACAAATGGGAGGAGGAAACGCCGCGCCTTGGTTGGCTTAGGAGGTGTCGATGTCACTAGATCTTCAGCCAATAGGGCGGGGAAGAGGACCACAGTGTGAGAGGAAAAAACGAGAGTGAATGGATATGAGTGAGCGCAGACAGAGATGTGAGAAAGACGAGGGGGGAGGACGTAAACAAAAGACAGCTGGAACAGAGAGGACGGGACGACAGAGAAGGAAAAGCAGTTTCAACAAGTAGAAAGAAAAACAGATGTTGACTTTGCTTCTCTTGCTCTGAAAGCCGTCGTTAAGAGTCAGTTTGCATGATTTTGTATCTTACCTGAGACGGAGATTGCTCGTACTCCACTCCTGACAGCTTCTAGCTTTTTCTCATTGTTAGAAAGTCTAGAGAAGAGGAAAAAAGGACGAGGCGGTTAAATCAGTTATTAATCTGTGAAGAAACATTCACATGCTCACATAAGTTTCTCTAAAATGGAAAAAAAGTAACCATCTGTAGTGTAATCCTTACGGATTCTATCATGCTTCTTCCTTTGCCTTGGTTTCTTTTCTGTGCTCTACTACTATCTTTACATCACAGACCACAACAGGCAGAGGGAAAAGAGAGGCGGAAAGCAAAACGAGTGAGAGGTGGAGACTAGCAGAGTGTTTAAAACCCTAAGTGGAAAATATTTGGCCCCTTAACTTATCTCCTTATTTGACCAGAGACATACAAGAGTGGGGGAGAGATTTGGGTTGAAAAGTAAGCAAAACTGCTAGTATCTAAATTAATTTAAAAAGAAAAAAGAAAAAAAAGTGAAACTAAAACTGCCAGTAAAATGTGGCCACATTAACCTCCTGGTTACAAAGCTTATAGATTAACAATAACTATAATAATAAAAGTAAATAATCATAAGAAAAAGTGTAAATAATCCCTTTGTTGCAATATTATAACTGATCTCAAAATAGAAGTCAGCAACATGTTTCAATAAAGTTTGGAAAAACTGGAGAAACATCTCACAGCTAATTAGGTTACAAGGCAACAGATCAGCAACATGACTGGGTGTAAAAAGAGAACAATCAGAGGCTTATTCATTCATAAGGAAAGAATTCACACAAACAATCCAACGGAATGTGTATATTTAATAATCAACGGCATGTTTGGTGCTCTGATGAATCCCTTTTCTAATTAGCGTTTCTTCTTCTAAAATCTTTCCAATTTGTGTCAGATGAAGTACATTTCATTTAGAGGCTAAAATGAAAAATTAGCAATATATCACACTTTACATATCTTATACAGACTTCTGTTTTATTTAGCATTGTTTGGATTTTGCTCCTTTTATGGGAAAAAAGGATGAATAATTAAAGTTCCACTTTATGAATACATGTAAGATTTCCAAAGTCTAAATGACTTAATTTGGAAAACAGGAACTTGTGTCTTCTTCTAACAGTGTTGGACAAATTGATTCTGATTATTTAAACGGATTATTTAGAAATACTCATCAAAGAACTGATAGTACCATGAAAGTCCCATCATTTATATCCTCTGTAAACTCAGTAGAAAAACCAAAGCCCTTTTTATTTTCATAAGAACTCTAATGTCAGGGACTCCTCAGGAAATGAGGATGTTGACCAGTTTCATTTTAAAGCAGAGCTGAACTCAGGCTTTAAACAGTAATTCTCAACTGGTGGGTCCTGACCCAATAGTGGGTTGCAGATCTGTTTTCAGTGGGCTGCGGGCTTTTACCTCGGCAATATGTTGTCAGGAGAAAAACACATTCCCAGTTCTCCCATTAAATCCTCCAGACTCCAGTCCATGTTGTCAGAGTTACAACTTAGGTACAAGTAGGCACTACTTCATTTTCTTGAAAGGACAGTACGTTACAGTATCTACTGATGAGGTAATTAGAAGAAAACTTAACTTTGTATAATTGAATTTTTTTTTAATCGCAATTCGTTTAATTTATTTTAAGTTTGTCGTTAAAATCTGCAATGTTGGTTGTCATTGATTCTCAACTAATTTTATTTCATTTACCATTTAAAGACAGATTAAGAAGAAGTTTCTATTTACTTCTCAGCTGCACTTTTTATGTCATGCCTTTTGCAGGAAAACATCAATTGAGTCTGATAAAAATGGCTGTTACATAAATATTTAGATTTTTAAGTTTGATTGAGTGACTGAAAAAAATGCAAATATTGACCTGGGGGAATTTTGACTCTTTACTTTTACTGTCTAACTTTGAGTATGATGGTGATTGGAGTGATAACTATACAATAACTATATAAAGAAATGATCTCACAATGCTTTAACAACCTTTCTGTACCACAAAACATAAAATCATGATTTTTTTTTTCTGTTTTAGTTTACAGCTCTGAAGTGAGACAGTTTATACACTTTGGTGGGATGAAAAAGACAAGGACTTACTTTGGGATGGAAGGCAGAGCTCTCTCCCCCTCTAGAGGACAAAAGCATTCACTATGATCAAAAACACAAACTGACCAAAAATAATCTCATTACACACTTCATCAGAAAAAAACAGGGTTAATAAACATTAAAAAGGACAGTGATAATCTCAATTACAGATGTGAAACTAGAATGTGCATCATAAATGCAAAAGCAGTTATAAAAACAACACCAGTAGTAACAACAATTGAGCTAAGCTGCAATTTACGTCATGACTTCAAAACTTAGTTATTTTAGTATACATTGTTACATAAGTGACTCATTTGTCACTGCTGGCTGTTGTTTTAGTTTACAGTTAAAATAACACCTGCAAAGAAAGAGTTCAGTGTAATAAATTTCATTATTAGTAAAAGAAGACAGCTAGCAGACTTTAAATTGAAACACATAGTGCCTTATTATTGAATACATCATTGTCACAATGCTTTAATATAATTCAATGGAAATATATGAAAATAAACATATCTAATCTTGTAATAATAGAGACATTATTCTGAGCTTTTTGCTCATGGTTGAAGCAAAAGGTACAATTTATTTAAAACCTCAAAACTTATCTTTATGAAAAAAAGAAAGAGGGAACAATGATAAAAAGTAAACACTGAAGAATATACCAAGTTGTATTCTAGCTCATTGAAACTTGAAACCTAGAGACCTGATCAAAAAACCTTCAAAAGGGTTAACCTTGACTTTTGACTGAGATGTGATTACCTTTGTCCTCATGTTTACCAGTTAAAGTATAATAATAATTGACTGCATGTGTTGAAAGCAATAATATCTTTATAATTTGTTCAACAAACCTCAAAAGCAGCAGCTAACTGATCTTAGAAGAAAATATATTCAACCATGATTCTGCAGGACTGCACAGACAAGGGAGGGGCACAAAACTTGACATTGTACCTTTCTGAACTCTGATGATGAAGGAGTGGGTTTGCATGGAGACAAGCCGACAGTAGCCGTCAATCAAGTCAGCTAAATTCTCTGCCGTGGTGAGAGACGCTGTAGTAACTGTGAGAGGCTGCACAGAAATAAATGTATGCAAACATCAGGAGACCTGTTACGGAGAGCTATTATCTCAGCAAGATACATGCATACACGCATAATTAATACACAAGAACCCTGTGGAGGTTTCCAGCTGCCGCTGATGTCAGGGAAAAATCCTCTCTTCCACATAGCGTTTGCACAGTGTGTGTGCGCGTGTAAATCTATACGGTCAATGGTGTAAATCCAACATAAAACAACATACAAAGTAAAGTAAAATAAAATAAAACTAAATAAAACAATATTAAATAAAATAAAACTGAACTATTTTAAAAATTGGGTAGATTCTAAATATGAATGGATAAGGTCATTCCTGTGTCCATCTTAAATAGAGGTATACTTTCAAATACCTTTTCATAATATTCTGCTTCTTAGTGTGAAACTTACAGAACAACCAGAACTGTGTATCTTTTTGTAGAAATTTACTGGGTGGCAGTAACTTCGGGGGCCTATGTCTATATTAACATACTAATTCTAATATAAAGCACAAACAATCCACAGCACTTCATAGTTGAATATTACAGCAGGAACTAAATATAAATTGTATCAGATGACTGAATTGCCAAAGGCCATGGTCTCTCGAACAGATAATGTTGTAGTTTACCTCAGGAGCACCAGCTACATTCAGCTGTAGCATGCCTTTCCTGTCTTTCTCCTCCATAGCTGAGTACTGGATGGATTGGACTTGGTTAAAGTTTGCTAGATGTGTGGGCTAGAGACGTAGAGGGACACATAAAAGATTTGAAAGTGAATCGTTAGACATGCAATTCTTATATCACTCATTGATCATGAAAGATTGATTTACAGGTCAGCTTTCATGCATGTCGCAGTCCACAACTCTGCTTTGTTTCACATTTTGTTTTTGGTTGTTGGTAGGGAGAAAATAAACTCACTGTAGATCCCTTATCAGTGAGGTAACTGATGCCTTCTTCTGGCCCGATGGCTAATTCTACCTGGATCACCCAACTGGACTGTTAAAGAGAAGGTAAGATACAAGATGAAAGCGAGCAACAAGACAAAGTAAGAGAAAATTTAACATAATGAAATGCAGAGAAGAGGTAAGAAGAGAGGAATGTATCATATAAGATGCATGTAGGACAAGCTGCCACCAAAAGGGGTCAACCTCACACAGTCAATAAGAGCTTTCTCAGCGCATCAAAGCACATTGAGTCTAAGCAGCAGATTAAAAGGAAGGAATGACGAAAACCTACCCCAAGGGCACATTTGAAGAACTCCTTGTCGTAGCGGTGGATTGGTGCAAGTATTTCTAAGAACTTCAGGATGCACTGCTCATCGTTGAGATTGGCTACCTGCTTGAATGTCTGCTGAATCAGCTTACGAAGAGTTTTAGCCTGGAGAGAAGGGGAATCGGGAGGGGGAAATTAGAGAACAAAAACACACCTTTTGAAAATGTCATTTCGCTGATGCAAAAAAAATAAATAAATCTGTGGCTAGTAGACGGAAGAGATGGTGGGAGGTGTCTGTATTTTTATGTGTGTGAGTGGGTGCACAATGACAAACACTACAAGACATTTATTGACTAATAGTTCACTCTGTTTTCAGTTAAACAGACCTCAGTGCTTCATTCTAAGTTCAGATCAATAACTTTAACAAAGACACACCAACACTGTTAGTTACTCAATTAAGCATCAAAGAGACGGCTCATTTATCTTTAGTCGCATTTCATTATACAGCATATAATACACACAGCAAACTGTACAATTGACCTAAAAATGTATTTGTCTTTTTAAAGGTTTATGTCACCACAAAGCTGACAGATGGGACGGAAAATCCTTCTAGGAACATTATTCCATTATTTACAATCCTCTCTGTTCTTTGTCACTACCTCAAAATGAAGATAGAAAATACAGACTTACATCAAATCCATGCAATCTATTGTAGCTTGGAACCCTTACATACTCAGTGTTAAACATGCACATGTCCCAAGTGGACAACCCCCAATTTACATAGATTAAGACAAAGATTAAAGAAGATTTACTTGAGTATGGACTAGGTTATAGAAAAAGCCTGCAAATATCTAAAGTACGATAATAAAATAAGGACAATACAAAATGGCTATTGTGTGCAGTATGATAACCAAAATTATGACAATAAAGTACCAATTGCATTGATTTATTGACTGCAGCTGACAAATTAACCTAAAATGGCCTGATGAGCACCAATAAACCATTTTGATGAGATAATCTTCCATATGATAACTCAAGTTTTACATTTTTTCTGTTATCTTATGTGTTGAGCTGCTCTTTATCCACCCCGTTTTTTAACATTCATTTGTAAATAGTGTAGAACCAATAATATCTCAATTTAATTTCAGCATCACAGTGCCCTGCTGCCAGCTGTCTACATCCTAAGCCCAAGGGAATCAACAAATCGACAAACACACACACACATGCACACACTTCCCTGCAATGTCCCTGTGTGCATATGTGTCAACAAGGACAGATGCTATAATTCTCTCATGATTAGAGAAAAAATGTGTGTGTGTTCATATTACAGATAGGATCGCTGTTTTAATTCCTAGAATTCCACCAGAGAAACACACTCTTGCGTACAAACATATACACACAAGCTTGCAAATGCAGACATGTATTGTAGATTCAAACTGTCCACCCTTCCTGGGAGGAAATACTGCAACTGGCTTTCATCCTCCCTTTACACATGCTGGAAATTAAAGTAATTACAAAAAGACTTAAAGGGATAGTTCACCGTTTTTACATACCGACATATGTTCTTAACTTACCTTAGACTAGTTGATATGTACCTG
>JAPMNP010727789.1:0-12060 GCA_029874935.1 Atherina boyeri
TATAGTCTGCCGTGATGTCAAGCGATGAGTCTTACGTGGTAATGTATCGGATTCTTTCTTGTGTGCCATATGATGCTGTTACACACTGCAACAATCACCGTGTAAAACATTTTTAGATCGCAAAAAGCGGACGGTAGTAAATGCGGTTTAGCAAACGATCTGGCATCCCCCCCAACAGCCTGATGCTGTTGGCAGAGATGCTTGCTGTCAAGGGGGGTGAGGTAACCNAAAAAAAAAAAAAAAACAACATAATTTTTAGACAAAATATTTATTTTTCTCCAAAATGAACTTTTATTCTACACCCCTTTAGTGTACTGTGGGTGCATTATTGTTTAAAAGATATCCGTTTTTATGAAAAAGTTCTACAGATCACCTTTAACGACAACAAAGAGTACAAATAAATTAAAAAAACAGGAAATGGGTGCAGTAGATTATAGAGACTTGTAATCATAAATATAGATACATGAATGTTGGGCTGCTTTTATGCTCTAGTCTGAACACTATAAAAAAAACTATAGAAAATAGAAGTTCCTAAACCGTCTTCCACTCTGTCATTTCATGTTTATATGCTCAGATATCACCTTATGTTCAAAATCATCTTAGCGCTAAATATATAAAAGTCTAATCAAACCAATTTTTCCAATTGGAGAAGGCAGTAACAGGGAATTGGGACATTTTTGCTTAAAGACTCACTCAGATTACTACTGTAATAGCTTGTTAGATAGTTGCCACTTCACTTTTTGACTATTGGCTAATCAATTTGCTTTAGCATTAGTATGTTATTAGGGGGTTTAACCAATAGTTCAGAATATATATTTTGCTGTTAAAGTTGCACAAATATTAATGATATTAAAGTTTGATCTATCCTTAATCTGTGCATGTGTTTGTTGTATCCAGTAGCACCTCTGTGGCTGGGAACTGTGGAGCTGAAGAGGAGGAGACGGTGATGGAGACTCTGCAGGACTCTGAAGACACACAGGAAAAGCTCTCGCTCATACAGGTAAGTCGATCAGAACAGGCATGTCAATTTTTGGAAGAAGCTTCAACATTATTTACTTTAATGAAAAAAGGGTGCTCTTTTTTTTAGTAAGTAAACACTAAGTAAAAGTGTTTACTGAGTGGTGAGCAAACATTTGGGTTTGTTAAACATATCAAGTTAACCGTGATGCTTTGTGTGACAACTTGTAAAAGCTACATTGAGCCTTTCAGGAGTCTGTTGGTTCTGGAATGAATGATTTTAATCTTTCTGCAAAAACTTTCATATTCTTTGGTTGTCTTAGATGAACTGCTCTTTTTCAGTCTGTTCACACATTATGCTTAATGTAAGGTTGGAGTATCAAGAAAGGCCAGGACGAACCCTTCATTTTGCACCTATTGAGATGGTCCACTGTGGGTCATTGGTGGTCCACAGTGTGCTGTAGATGCTGTTCGCTTTAATATCTGTCTCCTGAATTTGTTGCTAATTCATGGATTCATTTGTTCCATCTGCCAACAAAGTATTTCCATTTTAACAAAAATCCAAACCAGTTGAAGAGGTTTTCTTTTCATTAAATCCTGAACCCTCTTTACCTCCATCGGCCCCTTGGATACATTTCCAAATAGTATCAAGATTCTGATGCTGAAGTTTCAGGTGGAACAAATCTACATTCTGCTCGATATTCCTCAATGTCTTTACAAGTATAGCAGCAGCTTCAATTTGCAAATCAATCTTACAAACTGTGCTGAAAAAAAAGTGTCGCTGAACTTTAGTTCAATACAACCACCTATTAACTCCTCTTCATTGAATTCAGGTGCATCTCAATACATTAGAATATCACCAAAAAGCAGTTATTTTTATGTTTTCCTTTTTTCACTGAATCAGTTCAAAAAGTGAAAACCCTTTTTATATATTGAGTTATCACACACAGCCCACAGCTTCTCTCTAGAATTTGTTTTGAAAATCCTTTTTGTAAAATTATTTGTAATATTATAAATTTCTGACATACTGAATACAAAGTTATATAATAGAAATATGATATACTAAGTCATAATCATCAACATGAAAAGAAATATATGCTTGTATATAATATTGTGTGTGTGATGAATCGATATATAATGATGTTTCTCTTTTTGGATTGATTTAGTGCAAAAGTCAATTTGTGGTGATATTCTAATAGATTGATATGCACCTGTACTTTTCAAATTTAGGAAATGGCATCTTGAAAATGCTTTGCTATAGTTTTGCTTTTTAAAGACTGTGGGCATCAATTGTTTTAGTTTTAGAAGTGCTTAAAGGATTTCATGGCTGATGTTTATTGCAAAAAAATTTAAAGCTGCAGCCCCAAAAAAGTTATCAGGTCTGAAAGCTTGATCAATGTTATCTGAGAGACCAAGTCTCTCTTTTACAGTGCTCCTAAACCTTTTCTTTTTTCCTGGGATTGTGCAAAACAAAACAAAGACGTACTTTCAATAAAATGTTCAAAATAATGTTTAATCTTGTTCTCACTGAGCTTTTTTCGTAATAGAAATAATAACTTCATATTTTATCTCTTTCTCAGGTGCCTTGCTCCAAATGGGACAATGATGAAGAGCAGGATCACGGAGAGATCAGAGTTGATGCTGACACTGGGGCTCTGTTTTGTCCACCAGTGACAGAGACCAGCAGAGAAGCAGTGGGAGACAATGAACAACGGGGACGAAGGTCAGTGGAGGGAGAGAGAGACAGGGACAGAGCAAGAGAAAGAAAGAAAGAGAGAGACTTCTCTTTGTCCAGGTCACTGTCAGGTGGGGCTCCCTCTAGTGGCTGCAACACAACTGACACCCCCGTGTGTGCAGATGGAGACAAGGAGGCGAGGACAGAGAGGCAGAGGGACAGAGACAGAAGGGAGAGTGAGAGACAGAAAGAGGATAAAAGATCAAAACAAGGAGGAAGAGAAGAAGAGAGAAGGAGAGACTGGGGGCGCAACAAAATTAACTCAGTGCAAAACAGAAACCTCCCTTCTTCCTCCTCCTCTCAGTCCTTCTCTTCCTCAGCGTTACAAGATACAGAGAGGCGAGGAGGCAGCCAGAGCTCATCTCGTCACAGCTGGAAATCCTCCAGAGGAAGCAACGAGATGAGCAGATCTACCAACCTGCCTGATCAGAATCCACCCAGATTTCACAGAAATGTGTCACAGGGGTTAAAATGTAAAGACAAATATCTTTTCCACCACTACAGTAATCGCCAGGGTTCGTCAGCCAACTACGGAGAAAAAGACAGACCTGCTAGGACCCACTACTCCCCACCTTCCCTCTTCTCTAACCACAGAGATCTGCTTCCCTTTGAACCATCTGGAGGCCCTCAAAGAGGCTTTCCTGATTGGGATTCAATGCGAAGCAAAAATCGAACTGAAAGCAGGGTAGAAAAGGGAAAGTGGAAGCCAGAAAAATTGTTGAAGGCTGGGAAAGATGGCAAATGGGAGAGAGAAAATCCAGAGATGGTAGCAAGGCGAGGAGGAGGAGAAGGAGGGAGTTGGAGGGAGGGTAAGGCAGATAGACTGGAGGAGAGACGGAGACCCAGCAGCAGTAGCAGCGTCAGCTCATCAGCAAGCCATGAGAACAGCAAAGACGACAAGAGAGGAGAAGAAGGGAGGGAAACACAGAAGCACAGAAAGGAGAGGAGGCATGGCAGCCCCGAGCTGCAGGATGGAGACAGAAGAACACACAAGAGGTCAAAAAGCAACAGAGAGAGTGTAGAAGAGGTGGGTGGCTGGTGGTAACAGGAGGACGGCACTAGGCCCAACTCAGTTATGTAAGATTAACTGTGAGAAACAAAGATTTACTTGAATAATGTTTTTCCTTTCTCAGACCAAAAAGTGCCTGGATTTGTTTTATTCACTTCTTTTTTTGTTTCTTTAACCAGGATACTTTTTGTATCACGTTAACATCTGTTCTATCTGACACGCATCATCCAAAATGCGAATAAGCAAATTGTGAAGGAAAAGCACTTTATTGAAAAATATGAAAATGAATGTCAAAGAATGAATTGCCAATTCTCAGAGCTCTTGCGTGTTATCTTAAGTTTGAGGAATTTGCACAAGCTCGCGATCCGCTCAGGACTGCCAGCAGCTATGTTTTTTAAAACCTGAACCTGCAAGGTTACAGCTCAAGCAAAGGAAGTCTTACACTCTGACGAGAAGTGAGTCAGTAATTTCATTTGCCTCGCACAAGAGTGCATACAGAGGATTGTGGAAAAGCGACTGGGATTACTTCGAAACAGATACTGTGAATATTTATGGTTTCAACCTCTGTGATGTTTTTTTTTTCTAATTTTGTAAATGTTTAATTTAAAGAAATAGCTGCTGGATGGAAATGTATTTACCAGAGAAAATGTAGTGTTTCCTGTTTACATGGGAAATTAAAGAAACTATATATATATATATATATAATGTGTGTTTGTTTTATTTATTTTCTGTAGTATTAACATATTTTATTTTGATGTGTACAAATCACGTAATAACTAGAATCTCTTTTGCTCAAAATAATAAGGGTAGCTCATTATTATGTAAAAATTCTGCGTAATTTGGCTTGAAGTTTGATATTTTAAAATGGAGAATAATTCCCATCTCTTTTTTTTTCTTTTTTTTTCAATTGAGATTATTATGGTTTTCAAAATCTTGAACCAAAAACAAACCAAAATAATCAGCCATGCTTCCTTCAAGGTCGAACTCAAGGCTAACATTGCTGATATGATGCTCCACTGGGTCACATCGTCCTCAGATGATACTGGATCAGCAGGCTTACATGTGTTGTAAAAGACTGAGGATGCATGTGAGAGGTACGATTATTCCACAATGGCAGATTTTACTAAATGAACATGATTTTCTACAGTATTTTGCAAGGTGTATTCTAGTTACTTTACTCTTAGATTGAATCATATTTTGCAAACGTGGCTTGTAATAAGTCACTGTGTAAATGTTTGAGCAGTCACATGCATGTGGACGCACCTTTCTTTCTCAATAGTACATTTTAACAATGCAGTGAATCTGCTGCTATAAAGATGTTTTGTATTTAACTTTAACCTCAGAGTTATACAGTTGCAGCCTTGGAAATCATGTTTATTTATATGGATGCAACAATACCAGTATCAGGTATTGGTCTGATACTATGCGCGCGTACTCCGTATCCAAAAGTGTTCCGATACTACTGGTAAACAAAGTTTTATTATTCATGCCATATTAGAAATGCAAATTTAGTATTATCCTGGTGACAGAAGCTTATTTTTTGACATATAGGTACTTTATCACAGCTGTGTACCAAATCCACCAAAACCCACTTTATTCTCCTCATTTATGAAGATTCTGACAGTTTCCAAGCCTTACATTCAGAGGATGGCGGCAGGATGAACCATTTGTAACGCACAATTAACCACTCAGCTATCGCGTCGCACTCTATCACACGCCTTACTAGTGAACTGTAATGTGATTTATTAGTGCTCATGTTAGAACTCGGTATCAGCAAGTACTCACATGTTAGTACTTGTACTTGGTTTGAAAAAGTTGGTATCAGTGGATCCCTACTTATTTATAATTGACACCATTATGTAATTATTTGTATTCATCTATATCATATATTTTAAAAGTAGAAACAGTCAACGTGCAAAAATAGCAGGTGATAAGTTATGGAGCAGCAAAAGAACCAAAAGTGAATATTTTATATCTTATAGACATAAGATGCTACATTTTTGCAAACTAATGTTTTGATCACAATTTGAGGAATTTAAGTAATTTAGTTGAATCTGAGAGCAGGTTAGTACACCAGTAGAAGCAGCAAGTATTGACACAAAAGTACATTGAAAAGATTTTATTGCATAAAACAGAAAAAAATAAAAAATGTCAGTGTACATTTACATAAATACAAAAAATTCAATGCTGTGTTAAAATCATTTGACTGAGTGGCATAAGTGAATGAGTTATTTATTGACATGTCAAAGTAAACAAAGTTGTCAACATGAACAAGGATCCAACATCTAAATTCTCTGTTAAAACTATTGACGGTTAATGTGGTTAAAACATTTAAATGCACCATTTTCATTAAAAATTCACACCTCATTGTTTTTCTTCTGTAGCTTGTCTTTCTGTATTAGCTTAAAAATACACAACAAACAGAACAGGTGAGATGGTCTCATTAAAGTAATGATATGAGAGAACATCTGTCTCCATTTCAGGGAGGGTTTTATCATCTTGCATGGACATCACTGGAAGTTAATTTAGAGTTTGGTAGTAAACAGATAAACCATTTTCAGAAGCAATGGGTGTTAGCATACTAACACTGGATGTCTTTAGTAAATAATCTGAGTTAAAAAGACTTTTATGAAAATTGTGGTGATAATATTTCACATGTCATTATTTTGTAAACAAAAAAATAAAATGTGTCTGATCTATTATTTCTCCCCTTTGATAATATCAATCGGTGCCGTAATGTACAATGTTGGAAAGCCTGACTGGTCACCTTTACGATGAGGTATACATCCCAAGGATCATGCTATCCTTGGGATGTATACTTCCCAAGGATAGCATATATTCTCCGGTTGGTGTTCACTCTTATTGAGTTGCTTGGTGGATTGGATGATTGCACTGTCCTACCTAAACAAGGAAAAAAAAGAGACAACACTGATTAGCTCCTCCTTCTCAACCGGGTCACACTACCCATATGTACTACATATTACTACCTATACAGTAGCCATGATGAATATGTGATAAATAATGTTGTTATCATGGATCACTTATTGTGGATTTACCATGTAGAGTCTCTGAATAAACAGTACATTTTGTGGCTGAATTGTAAACCTCCTGGATGGAATATAAATGTCTGGCTAACTTCCGTAGATCAGCTAATGCAGTGGTTCCAAAACTTTTGTCTCTCCCAGCGATAGACTAGCGACCTGTCCAGGGTGTACCCTGCCTCTCTCCTGCTCATTTCTAGGATAGATTCCAGCTTCATTGGACCCTGAATTGGACTAAGTGGTATGGAAAATGGATTGATGGTGTCTTTAATTATTTCCTAAAATTTGTTCGTTAAATTTGAACATTAATCTTTTTTTTTTCTAAATGTAGAGTAGGAGCACTTCCTGGATTTAATTGTCCTAGTGGAGGTGCTATTTGGAAAGAGCAGAGTAGACTTTATCCATCCATCCATTTTCTTGCCGCTTATCCGAGGTCAGGTCGCGGGGGCAGCAGCCTAAGGAGGGAAACCCAGACTTCCCTCTCCCCAGCTATATCTGTCAGCTCATCCGGGGGATTCCAAGCCGCTACCAGGCCAACCGAGAGACGTAGTCCCTCCAGCGTGTCCTGGGCCGTCCCAGGGGCCTCCTCCCTGTGGGACATGCCTGGATCCGTCTGTCGGTCTCGCGTTCCATCCTTCCCTCACTCGTCAACAAGACCCCAAGATACTAGAACTCCTCCACTTGAGGCAGGACCTCTCCCCTGACCCAGAGAGAAAAACTCTAAGAAACTTTCATAGAATGTTAGAAATAAGCCAAGTGACTGAGAGTGAAATAGGAAAATCCGTTTTATAACCTCTAACAGACAAAAATGGTAGAAATACAAGTTCAATGTAAAAAAAAAAAACAACTGAAATTGATCAGACCAGCTTCACTTTTGTTTTTGATTCGCTGCATCAGCTGCATTTTGACAAGTGGAGATAAAAACGACTACTGCGGTGGACCTCACTTTGGCTTAATTTCTAAATATGCCCCTCACCTTGTCACCTGTCTGGACATCCTTTAACAGTTTTCTACATCTGATATTTGCCATAAAAGTCAGTTCTCTCTCACTCCATCTGTCCTTATTGTCATCTCATTCATTCAGTTCATCTTTCTCCTGTGTTGTTGTCCTTCCTTAATATCAGACATCATGTTAGCTTCTCATGCAAACAGCTGTCTGTAGAATCCAAGACAGCTACTGTCTACAGCGACACCTCCCCTTATGACTTCTAGCTACTAATCTCCATCCAGGTAAGTACGCCCACACTGAACACAAATCATTCCTCGAGCTTTACATTTTCTTTGCACAGCTTTTAAGAACAATAAACAGAAGTTTGCTAGAACAAAAACATTGCAACATGTTTATTATTATTATTATTGTACTACACTGAATATGAAAAGCATGATCAGTGTAGCTGCCGTCAGTGCCGGTGTGTGTATGTGTGCGTGTTGATGCTTGAAGTGCACCCAAGCTTTTCCTGCTTCATTAACTCTTTACAAGGAAGACATGGCAGAGATCCAGCTTCTCTGTCTTTCTTTCTGGCTCCTCTATGTTTTCCTGCTGGGAGAGCAATTGCTCAGTGCTGTGCCAAAGCGTGCTGGGATTGAACAGGGAGAATCTTGTGGGTGTGGGATGCCCGGCTTGGCTTGAGTCCAAACCTTTTGACAGAGGGATGGCAAGGTCACTCGGGACAGTGTGGTATCTGTAATGCTTTAAAAAGAAAAGGCATCCCCTTCTGTTGGCTTGTTGTAGACTGCATGTCCTCCTCGATGGCGACTAAACTTCACCGGCTGCTTCCGCCGGAGCTATTTTTCTCTGAAAACGTGTAATTGCTAAAATGGTATCCATCTGTGTTTTATTGTGTGTATGTCTGGGAGGGAGGGGGTGCAGCAGACAGACAGAAGTAAACTGTTTGGGTTGATGATGAGCTGATGAACACAGACACACACTGATAGATGTTTCCAGGTAGGTCCAGACAGCCAGAAAGACATATTCAAAAGGACGTCCTGGGACAAACAAACAAAAGGAACCCAAATGGACAGCAGATTTAAATGTGGAAAACATCCGGACACTGGCCAGCACATGAGAAAAGATGAGACACCAGACATACCGAGGGGTACAGATGCCAGACAGACAGACACAGAGATGCAGAAAGACAGTCAGACAGGTGGACCCTGTAGCAATCAAGACTAGAGCAGCATCCTTCCTGCTCTCCCAGTGAGGCGTGAATCAGAGACAAGGTACGCTTTGTTAGATTTTATATCTCAGCCTTCAGTACTTTTCTGTCCCCTGGACGTCCGCTGCAGCTTGTTTCTTCCCGGGTGCTTATTTTAGCCTTCTCCTTCTTTGTTTTGCATTCCTTTCTTTTTTCATCTGTGTTCCCTCCTTTGTGTCCGTGATGAGTGCCGACGTCTCAGGGCACGGTGCCAGCGCTGCCTGATGAAGACCAGGCTGCGTGCCCTTGTATGCAATGCATGTGTGTTGTTTTATGCAGATTGGCTTGTTTAGGGTCTCAGGCAGCTGCAAACACTTGTTTCGGGTGTTTGGAGTGTTATGCACTTCTTATCATTGATGAAGGACCCTCCTCCAATAAGTAATAAATACATAACATAGTCCATTACCGTGCACAATTATGCAAAGTCAAGCTGGGGCTGTTTGTATGGTTAATTTTTTGTTTTGTTGTTCATTCTTGTTTGTTTTTCCTTAAATTGCATTTGATTTCTGGGTCATTGCATGTTGCAAGATTTTTCTTCATGAAACCTAGATTATAATATTGAACATGTTTATAAATTACATTATCATAGTTTTTGCTTAATAACTGCAAAAAATCTAAATAAACAGTATAAATAAACAGAAAAAAACATTTAATTGCAGATCAAAATCATTTAAATTGAGCCAATGAGGCATAAGCATATAAAACCCAAATTATATTGCAGTATAGAGTAAATGTATGTTACTTTTGCAATACTGCGTTCACAAGTTTTTGTCTTCACAACTTTAGTTATAACCGATGTCATGCAGCAAGTTTCTAAAATACAACACAGTAATTAAGATTAAACCAGCGGTTTTAATCTAGAATTGGATTTGTTTTTCCCCCAGTAAATGTTCAAATGAACCAATATCTCTAAAAAAAAAGATTAAAAAAAGAAAATTAAATGTGAAGGCGAAAAGCTGAAAGCAGACTTATGTGTCAGAGCTCTTTTCATTCAGATGTATTTGGTCTTGTTTATAAAACTGTATCAAATTTAGTTTGAATTTAGGCAATTTTTTTTTTGTAAAGCAAAATAAAAATATTGTTGGAAAACAATGATGAAAATGAAAAATGTTTTAAAAAGATATACTTTTTAATTAAAACGTGGTTTGATTTTCAATGTGGGTAAATATTGTAATTTGTTGACTTTAAAGAATTTTAGGTCAAGGGTAGAAAAAAAAAGATTTAATCACAATCCCAGCTTGTTGATTAGCACATTTTACTAGCAGAGAAATTCAATTAACCCTCAATAAGGTCTGTCCTTTTTCTCTTTTTTCATTTTCCATTAGAATTGACCATTTTTAGGGGATCTTTTAATGGTTGTAAACAGAAGGGCATTCCTGACATCTTGACAGGATGGGACCTCTGTCCTTGTATCTAGCCCAACACAGTTCTTCACATTCTCTATAAATAAGACCAATCAGATAATACTGTGTGTAGATGTTGACTAATTGGTGATGTTGCATCCCACTAGTAGGTGCATGGAGCAAGACGGTTGAAGGAATATACCATAAACAAAATCCTTTGTGCTGCACCCTGATTTAATGCCCTGTGCATGTCAGTATTATTTTTTATATCTGTTAACCAGAAAACAGACAAACCTTTCTGTTTCTCTATGTTTCGTCTCTGGTTCCACAACAACCAATACTGCAAATATAAAAAATAACTTAATTACAAAAAAACAACAATTAATAGCAAGTCATAGAGCCATTGAAAACAGAAGTTATGATGTGGTTAATAGACATGTACTTGCATTTGAGTGTGCTTCAACTAGATTTTATTCTGGAAGGTAAATGCAACAGTAACTTTTAAAAAAATTGGAATAAAATGAATTGCATTTTCTGAGAAACTGCCCTGGAATGTAAATTAGAGTGAAATGGAAATACATGCACATACATTTACAAAGGATAAAGTTAATTTGAATATTTTAGAATAACAGGAATTTTCAAGCTCATTTCAAGCACCTTTAGTGGCTTCAGGGGTCAAATCCTCCACCAGTTCATGCGTGGTGTGGAAGACTGATTCAAGTTTATTTGAAGTTTCAGAGGTCAGCTGCAGCAGAACTTTCAGCCATTCCAGGACATAAACACACTGACTAACTGAGTAGACGAGGTGACCGGTTTGAACCTGTTTCGTTCAGCTGTTTAGTGACGTCTCTGTCCAAACCAGTGAGGAGCAGGTGACGCCAGCCCCTTTGGTTTAATGGCCTCTTGTGGAAAGTTGTAATAAAACAGGTTCAACAGTGAAATCAAAGCCAAATTTAGGATTATGAATAAATAAATGATGATAATGATGATATAAAAAGATGCAATTTGTGTCCATCAATAGATTTGCAGTGTACAGATATCTTAAAGTTAAGGACAAACAGAAAAGCGGACATGGCTGCCAGTAATGTAACACCGCAGGGTGTCATGGGGTCGTAACAAACACTGTTGGAAACACGCCTGTAGTTTGTGTTTTTACCACTCAGTCAGTCTTGTACCGATGTCTCATGAAAGAGGGAGCCTTTAATGACTTTTTGTGGCAGATGTTTCTTTGCCAGTGATGGAATGTTATGTGTGTGTGTGGCAACATATACAATTGTGTGCATGCAAATTAGGGCAGCTTTTGTATTTCTTAATCTTGTATGGTATTTAGCATTTGTTATGTGCCTTGACAACATGAGCCCCCATATCTCCCACTGTGAGTGTGTGAGTGTGTGTGTGTCCGGACTCCTGCCTGGCCCTGTCTGTGACCACAGCAGTGTGCAGAATAACAATGAGCGTCTCAGGCTACCCATGCTCTGTGTGTGTCTTTGCCAAGGGCTAATGTTGCCCTGTTGAGTTTAAAGCAGGTTTAAATCCCACCTCTCTTCTTCTTACATGCAAGCTCACACTGGCAGGCATTGAGTTCATCCCATTTACATGAAGTGATTGTTTTTTGGTTTTTTTTGCAAACTCATACATTTGCAAGCAGGAAGGGATTTTTTTTGTTCTTGTTCTGACTTTTCTGTTAATGTTGATACACAGAAGAATTTGATTAAACTGTAGAGAAATAGATAAACTGCACTTGAATATAAAGATAAATGTAGACATTTGTGTATGTATA
>JAPMNP010727797.1:0-13176 GCA_029874935.1 Atherina boyeri
CTAACCCTAGGTTAAGTTATCTCAGCCTCTCTTAAGTCATGTCCCTGGCCTAGGATTGATTCTTCCTTAGAAAAACGAACATATCTAAATTAACATTTAAAACTTTAAAAACTTTATAAATTGAAAAAACTTTTCATTTTTTTTTGGCGATCCATTTTTTTCAAACGCGATGCATATTATCACGTTTTGTATCGCGATATTTCGCCAAACGATATTTCGTCCCATCCCTAATATACCGTGCACAATATTTTAACCCAACACTTTGTAATCAAAATTTTTACATAATTTACTCAAGAAAGGAAATAATACAATTCTAAAAGATCCTGTTACAAAAAAATGCAAATAGTATAAATCAGATAAATACTCATCGAGTGTTTTGTGGGTGTGGAAAAGCTTTATTCCTTAAATCCCAAACAATTTTCAACACCAATTAGATCAGAACTATCTACCAAGTTTGCTGATTTTCACATTAAAGGTAAAAAATACCTTGCGTCTGTCTTAGCGTTCTGTTTGGATTCTCGTTGATCGCTCACTCGCTTCACACAAATTATGGGCAATGAGTCATGACAGAAGGAAGTGCACTTCAATAACCTTTTATTTAGTTTACAGCTGTATTTCATTTTGGAGACTGGAGGGGGGAGAGGGAGCATTAGTGCTATTTACAATTGGTTTGAAAACGTTTATCTCTGTACAGATTTGAACCCTGATCAATATAAACAATATTTTTTAAGACCTAGTGCTGTTAAAAAGCATTTCTTTAAAGCAAAAAACCACAAAGGATTACATTAAATTATGAACAAATGAAAAATAATAGAGCACAGAAAAAAAATAATAAAATCCATCAGTCCATCAATGATTAGGGAGGATTTGCTGCTGTTAAGCACGAGACGTTGTCAGCGAGTGACTGTGAACTGGCTAGAAGCTAACCGTATACACAATCATAGACTAAACACCGATAGAATGTATATCACCAAGATCTAAAGTCATCATGTTCTATATAAGATTCATATTAAATATATTCTACACGTTACCTAGATTTGGAGCATAACTTCCATTGGAAACATATAAAATCAAACAATAAAACTTTTTATACATTTGTATTAATCTGATGAAGGAGCACATGCTTCAGTTGTGCAAAATGGACTTATTAATGCAGAACATGAGTTAAAGAGAGTGACAAAGAAGTAAATTAAGACAAAAAAAGGGAGCATTTTCATTCTAAGTTGTTTTCTCTGCATATGCAGCAACTGTCGAAGAGATCCTTCACAACACTGATAGAAACAGGATGAGGAGGAGGCTGGGATGGTGCGTCAGGGAAGGAGGGAAAGTGACGTACTGTTTTTAAATCACAACACTAGTCGGTCAGTAATATGCGTGGACTGTCAAAACACAGTCACAAAAGTCATGGACAAACAAATATCCAAAAGAAGACCACCAGCCCTGGTTGTTGTCTATTTATTTGCTTGTTAGGCTTTGTTTGGCTAAAACAAGATGGACTGAAAGAGCAGGATGTGTTCGGTCTGTACAACGCTCTGCAAACAAAATGGAGTCATTTTTCTCTTGCGACCTTTAAGGGCACATGTAGATGAGGGCAGTAAAAAGAACATACGTGTGTGTGTGTGTGTTTGTGTGTTTACTGCTGAGTGAGTGAGTGTGATCTAGTTCGAGTTCTCTGATCAGGCACATCAACGCTTCGTCTGCTGCACTGAGGGATTTCACACAAACACATATGGTTGGATGTGGAGACTGGGTGTCAGTGTGTGTGTTGGTGAGCTGTTAGTGGTTTAAATTCTCAGCATTCTGTATGAAATAACAAGGCCACACACACACAAACTCGGGCACTGCATTACAATGACAACCAGCCAGGATAAGAAGCCAGTTAGTTTCTAACTTGACAGACTAGCTGAGGCTTGCTAGACAAGGTTTGTATGTGTGCTGCTCATGCGTGCTTGTGTACAGGTGAATAGCAAAAGGCTTAAGAAATAAAGAAAAAAAACAAAAAAAAGAAAACATGCAAATCCAGTTCCTTCCTCTACTTTTCAGTTATGACAACAAATTAAGTACAACAAAGGAATCAACTCTATTCTTAATCAATTTCCTGCTTCCCAACTCTGTGTTCTTGGATCAACCGGATCCCATTGGTTTCCTATGTTTGTGAGAATGTGTGCATGAGGGGATAAAAAGGAAAGGTGTGCGTTTGTCTGTGTGCATATCCGCATTGTGGACAGGTTCCGGGACAGGGGACAAGCTCACTAGGTCCAGGACGTTGATGGCGCTAACAGATGAGAAGGATGGAAGGCTGGCAGCGTAGGTGTGTATTTACAGAATGACACAGCAGTTACTCTCCCCAGTCTTCTCTCTATTCCTTTGACCTGAACAAACAAACACAAACGTGTCATTATAAATACAAATAATGATCTTACACGGTCGTAAACTCATCCAGCTTACAGTCATCAGATGCAATGTTATTTTATAAGACTGAACTTGTAAATATGATTACATTTTGTTACATGAATCATTTTTTATTTCAACTGGATCACATTATTCAGTCATCCTGAAAAGCATTATCAGTATCANGTATATAGGATGGGCATCTCAAGCTCCAGTCCTGGAGGGTCACTGTCCTGCAGGTTTTAAATGTCTCCCTGCTTCAACACACCTGCTTCAAATTAATGGGTCATTGTGCAGAATTTGACACGCTAATGGATCTATTTCATGTGAGTCAGGTGAGCTGAAGCAGGGAGCGTCTAAAAATGGCAAGCCAGTGGCCCTCGAGGACTGGAGTTTTCAGATCCCTGCTCTTGAATGAGCAGTCTGTTCAAAAGTGAGGTTACAATCAGGTATGTTAGATAAATAGGAAGATATTAAGGTATGAGGTATATTTGTGAAAGTGTGTAATCAAAGATACAAGGAAAAAGTTTTTCTTCATAAAGAGTATTGCTGTTCTTCAGCTGTTTTGGTTCTTTTTCTTAAAGCTTTGTACAAAAAAACCAAGAACCTGTTGGAAAATTCTTTACAAATGAGACCATCAAGGTCTGACTATTCTACTGCATCTGGGTTTGGACAGCTAACTACCTCTAATGCAGCAATAAAATTCTGAATCACATCAAACATTATAAAAAGGAAAATGTCCTTCAGATTGATTTTTGTCCATCAACTGAATCTTAACGCAAGGTGAGTCATGCAGAATGACAATAAAGGTCCACCAAATAACGTACAAATCACAAATACATATAAATCACTCAATCTCGTAACCCACAGAACATGTGTCCAGTGCATGACTGTGTATTGATCCAGAGCGTGTGCGTTAAGATGGATGTACATGTTTGTGTGTGATAGAAGAAGGCTGAATCAAAGTGCCTCATGCAGCTTTACAGTAGATTTCACTATTTCAGTTATTTCTATTAACATCAGGTATACGCTGTCATTTACTCAAATTTTGAAGAACTTGTTTTTACTTTATAAATTATACAATACTTGTAACATTTCAGGTTTGAACCTGAAGAAAAGTGAGGGTTTGCTTCATATGTAAAACAACGTCACTTTTGATTTAATTTGCTGGATGCATAAAACTTAAAAGATTTGAGTTAAAATCAGATTTAAACATCATAATAAAAAAATAAGCTTGTCGTGTATTATGATTTATACCGGCTGTATATTCTGCACAGTGCGCTGTATCTTTGGGATACTCTTTAAAGAGCCAATTATTTGCACTAGTGGCTGTTCCTGAAACAGAAGCCATGTGTAGAAATAAATAATGGCTGGGAGCAGAACATTTAAAGTTTTTCAGTGTGTGAAAAGCCCTTTGAAAGGAAAAAGGGGAGACGAGGAGCTGGTTACCTTGGGAATTTGGCTCAGGCAAAGTCTCTCTGGCAACTAAATGCATCACTGTGGTCTTCCCCAGGGGCAGCTTGAGAGCTAGCATTGGAGAAAGGAGAGTAACAGAGAGAAAGGGAGAAGATGTAAAGGTCATTCTCAGTGGGCTACATTAAATCTGTCTTCACTATGTCATTCACCATCAGTATCATTGGACTCTTCAGCAGCTTTTCAAAAGTGAGCATAAATCATCATTGACTAGACAGGATTTAGCTTCACACTGGGACTGTAGGTATCAGAATACATGACTGAGGTCATTATGCTGCAGAATAATTATCTTTAATAGTCTGAAAAGAACTTGAAATGGATACAAGAATGTAAACACACATGTAACCCAAGTACTTAAACAATGTCAGTTATTGATTGACAGTGATTGGCCCATTTCTTGCTCTTGAACTGTTCAATTCAATGATAAAAAATATGTATTCAAACAGGAGAAGTTGAACCGGATAACAACATTTTCCATGATTCGGTTTCATAAGCATCAGTTACTGTAAAGGATAAATCTGCGGTTTCTAAATGAAATGTTAACAGTCTTACACCTGTAATTTTCCTCTTGATGAACATTGTGAACAGAAGCATACATGAAAAAGAGAGGCCTGCGCTGCTTACGAAAAAAAGAGCTTAGGATCTTAAGCCTGACTTTTTGGACCTGGCACCTGCCCAAAGTTCCCTTTAAAATAAAAAACAGGCTGTGCGCGCCCTCCTTAATCTGCAGAAACAGAACTGCATTTTTTTTATTCCAGGTGAACAATCTTACTGTTGGACAAATTCCACATCTGAAATGATACACAACCTAAAATGTTTTCTTCTCAAAAAATGGTTGTTTTTTTTGTTTGTGAGGGGTAAATACACATGTGAGTAATATTTCATTAGTGCTCACGATTGGATTGGGATCATTTATTGGGAAATTATACTCCAGGAAATATTTTCTTAATTCACCTGAGTACTCTGAATTACAAGGGTAAAAGAAGTGGTATAATGTCAATAAGCTGTATTTTCTTCCCTTACTGTAATTATTTTTTTTAAGTAGTTAAACCATGTTCCATAACTCTGTTTTTACACTTTAAAAGTGAACTCTGGCAACTCCTGCAGCCCCTATCATTTCATCTTTATTCAAAATCGGCATAAACAGCGGTGTTGTGTTTCCATCAATGTTGATCAGAGCAAATAAGTACCAGCCAACTATTCCAGTCATTTAACATGGGAATAAATGCTGGTTAAACACATTCCCATTTGAACAGGAAATCCCCAAGTTAGGGGATATTGTTGGGTTTGTTTTTGTTTGTTTGTCTTTTTTTGTCCTGCATTAAGGTCATTGCCTTCCGGAATGCAGTAGACTTCTTTCAGTTCCAGTGATTGAAGAAAGAACACTCCAGAAACTAGCAGCAGGTTTGAGAAGTGACCTTAAGTCAATCTACATCCCAAAAAAGATCCTGCCAGTTTAATGACAGCAGCTCAGACAATACCCCTCCTCCACTCTTCGTGTGACTTATTTGAAGCAATGCCCTGAATCCATTACTGATTCAGCACTGATCCTTCCATCTGTTACATCAACAGTAAATCATTTCTTCTGCCCATAAAGTCCTTGAAACATCTGTCATCAGGTATTTCCTGGCCTGATTTTGATTTATCGGGTTGTGAATTTTAATTCAGTGATGGTCATGCTTCCACCCTGTTAATCTGGGCTCACTCATTTTAGCATTAACTACCTGCTACTTCAGGAGTCCAGGAAAATGGCGGAACTGGAGGTCAAGAAGTTCCTACTACACATGCATGTTAGAACTTAGACAAAAACCTTTCTTAGCATGTTTTATAGAGAATATGTAATGTTGGAGCATATTTTTATTTGTGGTTGTAGTTTCAATATTTCCGCTATGAGTAAACTTTTGTACCAGGTAGAATTACAATATTGTAGAACGGACATGAGAGCAGATGTGAAAAATAGCAGAAGAATTTGCTCACTCGTCCCAAAAGACCTAAGATGTCAGAGAAAGTAGATCCTTTGTTTTGGGTTTTTTTTTTTTTACAGATCATTTCAATGTGATCTTTCTAGGATGATAGCTGGTAAAACATGATCCCTAGACATTTATAGGATGGTACCTGCTTTATTTCTTCATTATGAATAACAGTAGAAATATACTGGCTCTCAGAATGGGAACCAAATACAATTTCTTCAGTCTTTGCTGAGTTTATATGGAGAACATCTGTGTCTCACCGTTCAACAACTCTATTCACACCTTGCTGGTGCAGCCCAGGGTTGTCTGAGTCATTAAATAAGGTGAGTAAAACTGAACCATTTGAATACTTTATATGTAGATTTAATTCATCAATGAAGCAGTCATCTTTATAAATGGTAAAGAGAACAGAAAAAGTCACATATTCCCAGGGGTTCCAACATTGATTGTGACAGCAGACGACAGATTTTTGTTTATTACAACTCTTTGAGCCCGTTTATAAGGAAAGAGGCGTACCATTTGATGAGAAAGGGATTCAGCCTCATTTGGATCAATTTGGATAGTAAAACATCTGTTTATATTGTATCAAATAAGTCCCACTGTAACACTTTATGACAAAAACTTAAATAAAAACTAATGAATTTGACATCTTAACAACTTCCCTGTAAGCAGTGACACACGTGTAAGCTGAAATCCTTTCTGTTAGTCTGATGTTGCTTTAACCGTATCTGTGTTTATATTTCAGAACCACTGGGAGTTTTTGGCTCGACTGTAAATAGATTTGGTGTTATCGCACAAACACATTACAGCCACAATAAGGGAATTATCAGATGGAGAGCGCTGATGGGACGAGTGTAAAAGGGGTTATGGACAGCCATATCAAACACACAGAAAATGTCAAATCAACATTGAGTGGGGCAGATAAGAAAAAAAAGTCCAAAAGCAAGAGTAAAGAGAGGTGGGTACGCCACAAAAAAAGGCAGCNAAAAGCAAGAGTAAAGAGAGGTGGGTATGCCACAAAAAAAGGCAGCCTCTTCACTCTTCACTGGCAGCATTCATTTTCAACCCCCCCATCCCTCTTTCCCACCCTCTCTGTCTCTTGATTCCTTCTGAAGTAGGCTCTAAAGCTAGTCTTCCCCCCTTTTTTCCTGACCAGTTTCTTTCCCCTCTTTTTCTGTATTTCCTCTCTCGTCAAAGCAGGCTTGTCCAGAGCACTGAAGTACCTCTGTTCTGCGGCTCAGGAAAAAGACGAGAACAGCAAAGAGCTTTTCCAGCAGCACACGGCTGTGATTTTTGTGCAAAAGTCAATGAGCACATAGGCGTTTTCTTTGGGTGGTGCAGCTCCTGTGTTTTCTCACCTCCTAGTGTTACGTTGCCGTGTAGAAAACGTCCCTGGTAGATCAGCCTCAGGATGTTAGGACTGCTGACCTGCTCCTCATCCCAGTCTGACAGAAGAAAGAGACAGATAGAAAATGAGAGTCAAAAAAGGGGGAAAACATTATGGATATAGATGATAATGATTTAACATCATCATTTTATAATGAAAGATTGTGTAACCTTTTCATTTTCTAATTCAAGCTGAATTTGCTTACACAAATAAGAAAATGTAATTTACTACCAAATGTTCCCAGACACTAAATTGGCATTTCTGTAAAAGACTCAGCATAGGGGATATGATAAGAGGCTTTGAATTTTAAAGTGCTGTTTTAGCTCTGAACAGTGTCAACACAACATACAGCTCTTTATACAGTGTAGCAAAACAAAGTTTGCCATTGCATGGAGAAAAATAGGACCACAGACAACCACGCTGAAGATAATTTCAGACATTAAGGCCCCTTGTTTTATACCATTATTTCCGGAATGTATAATATTTGGGCTTTGTGGGATGCACAGGACTTGAGAGAGAGTTATGGCAAAAGAAGAACATTAGGTGTGGCTTGGGAAGAGCTGGAGACAAAAGTGAAGACATTAAGAGAAAACAGTGGAGGGAGTTGCATGGCAGCAGAGTCTGGCCACCAGATGTTTGTCTCTAGCTAAGCCGAGGGTGTTGTTGCTGACTGAGTGCCTGCTCTTGGTCTCACAGGGTTCCAGTCTGTTGTCTGGGAGGAACACAGGGCNTGTTTAATCTGTAGTTTTTCTTGCATTGTGGGCTTCTCTGGAACCGGACTACATTCACGGCATCGTGAGAAAATGCTGCGCTAGGTCCAGTTTAGAGGGTGGTGAAGGGTCGGCAGTATCAAATGAAATCCTGGCGTTGTAGCAATTTGGGAGTGGGTGTATTACAGAGATCCAACATTCCTGTATGCAATGATAATCAGGCTGAAAAGAGTTCACTCCAGTTACCCAACACCAAAGATCTAAGCATTCACATACTGCTATACAGTCCTAAATGTAAGTGATCACAAGCGCTCATAAAATAATGTCTTCCTTTGCTAAATGACCGTATACCGGCAGTGCTTACAGCAGTGAAAACAGCAGATATCCCAGGAAGTGAAATAAAGCTCACACTGAAATATGATCATTTTGCACATTCAAATGAGCATGTTTATAAAAAGCTTTTATATTTTTCTGTGACTATCAAACTGAACGGGTTTGTTTTAAATTGATGAACATGAAGAGTGTGTCACTTACTTCAAGTTCATCAAACCAAACTTAATGTTCTTTTCTAAAGGTGGGGTTTGTAGTGGGAGTGTACTCCAGCAAAAAAAAACAAAAAAAAAACAGACGCTACAGCATGTTCATCTCATGCGTAACTACAGAATAATCCACAGCATCAGGGCAAGATCACTAAACTTCACTAACACATTAAATTGTCAATTTTAGATCTCTATAAGGCAATGAGCAGATGACTTTAACTTTACAAATCCATGTTCAACAAAACCTCTGCATGTCACGGTGTCATATACCCAATGACGTTCATTTATCTTAAAAATACTAATCTAACACTGAACAAAGAAATCAATAATGATTTCATATATAGGTCACAATTATGAATGGAGTTTTTAAAGTGGATTAAGGGCCAGGAATCTTAGGAATGCTGTGTAATGGTGATTATAGACTAAATTGTGTGGCATTATTTTCTCAGCACATAACAAAATATAAACTGACAAAAAAAGTGGTGTACGAAAAGAAAAGAGGAAAGGAAAATAAGGGGGGAAAAGAAAGGTATGGCAAGAGGTCTGCAAGCTAAATCTGAATGATTTAATAGACGATGCTACAAAATAGAAAGCCCTAAAAGACCACCTATAAGGTAAGTCTAGTTAGGCCATGGCATCACACAACAGCACATGACTGTTCTCGTCTGCACTTTCACTAAGAATGATCTGATCTGATGTGGTTCAATAACACCAGATCTTGTCATATATATGTGATGGCTTGCTTTCTTAATACGTTTTTTTCGCTAATGCTGATTCCTTCACTTTGTACTGAAGGAGATCTGAGCCTGTGTTAGTGTGGCATCTATTGTAAAACTGAAGCATTTGCTTCTGGGCCTCTGCAGGATGATGTGCATTAATTGCTGTGATGCTGGATAGTGAGCTGGTAGAAGAGTCAAGAGGAAGGCAGTCAGCAGACTGAATAGTAAAGCTTAATGTCTGAATGCATTGTGATAGAAAAACCCACTCAGATCATCTCACATTGGTCAAGTGCTGACTCGTTACTCCACTGGCACCGGGGTATGGTTTTATAAAGATATTTTATGTGATGTATGATAAATGTAAACCCATTTGAGCACCTCAATGTAATAATTGAGAGCCATTAATGTTTTACTTAACATAGCAGATGCACATATAACTTTATAAAAATGGGATGATGAATATGACTCCTGAGAGTAAAGTCTTTGTACTCAAACCTGCAAAAAAATACTGTTTGCGTCATTAATGGTTATTTCTCTTCTTCTCTCTCAGCAGTTCTCCCAGGCTAAAAGTTATGGTTCTCCTTAGCTAAGCAATTATTTTTATGAATAAAAATCGCTTGTATGAACACGGGTATTGTAAATTTGGCTAATGTAACTTTTCATTCGATCACAGTGAATTGGCTTGAACTGATTTTGTCTGTTAAGTTCCTTGAGATGACTTTGGTGTGAATATACAAATAAAGCTGAATTAAATGCTATTTACTTATTAAATAAAATAGAAAAAGACAAAAAGAAAGTATTTCTTTTATTAAAAACAGCCCCATGTTCCAGTACTCTGTAGCACTCCATTACACTATTTATCACTTAAGGACAAGAATTCAGAAGAGTTCTTTTTTTTCAAATTGAGAAATGTACGAAAGTTTATTTTGTGATTGTGAATTCAGTTCTGAATTTCAAATGATGAACTAAAATCTCATTCATTTTAATCTGTTTGGACTGAACCTGAATCTAGTAGATAAACACTCTAGTGTAATACTTGAATGATTATTACAATAAGATGTTCAGAGCTTCCACCACAATGATCAACTGTAATTCCCAACAAACTGTAGCAACTACTTGTTTGACTGTCAGCTTTACTGCTCAACTTGCTGAACAAGAAAGCATTTATCTTGCTTGGCAAGAACAGGGAAGTATAACAGGCTGTCGCAGCTCTGAAGTCCTTCACATTGTCAACCGGCTTATACTAGATGTGGTTATCTCACATTTATCTCCCTTTGTGTACAGCAGATCAGGAACTATACTTCCTGCTGCTGCTGAAAGTAATGCTATGAGAGGTGAGGGTACATAAACAGAAAAACTGGGAGCTGAAATTAACCTTCGAAGCCAAGCTGCATTTTCAGAATCATTCAAGTTTCATTATTAAATAACTGTAAATGAGATCTGCTTTAAAGTAACTCAATACTCAAATCAGATGGACGTGAGTCATGTGAATGATGTGAAGATCAGTGGTTTCCTGTATTTCTGAGCTGATTTTGAGTCAAAGTCAGAGTGGTCTATATCCACTTCTTGATTAGAATTGAATTGTCCATTACCCTACCATATTATTTATCACTGAAGGTGTTTAAGATTACCTTTACCTTATTACTACACAAACATCTGTCGCATGTTTCCCTTTCCACTGCTGTGGCAGTAGCTACTCACCCATTGGCCAGTTGTCATAAACGTGTTTGGCAATGTCTGCTGCAGAGTCGTTGGGAGAAAAAAGGAACTCTTTCGTCTTCCCACTGACTAAAATAAGCCGCAGGTTTATCTGCAACACATAAAAAGCACAAATCGGTGCATTAGTATGTGAGAAAGAATAAAGGAAGCATGACAAATTGGCATTACACATAAAACGCTGTCCTATATTTCCAATTAAACACTTGAAAGTACACAGGTTCAAGAGAAGTAATTTAATAGGAAACAAGAGAATGCGAGGACCCTGTGGAGCATCCTTTTACTGGAATAAATCCCATCTGTCTCTCCAACTTCCTTCTCAGTTTTTTCCCCGTGACTTTTACTGTACTTCATTGTCTTTTGTTCCGGTTTTTATCCCTTGATGGCAAATCATTAACTATTCATATTAACTATTAACTAAACTAATGGTTTAAGATTTGCACGTTTCTCGTCCCAACATACGATTTATAATGTGACATTTTCCATGAGACTAGCACTCTCATGGGCTCTGAATTCAACAGTCAGCCGCAGATTAGAAGTATGATGTTTCTACCTTGCTTTTTGTAATTATTTTCAAACGGGTTGGGGCAACTAGGTTTTTGCATTACAATTTTATACATTTCGGTGCTCTTATCCTAGACCGGAGTACAGTATTAAAACCTCTGATGTGCAGGCATTCTGCTACTTTATAGAGAGAAACAGAGAACCCTTTTTATAAAATCACCACAACTGAATTAGGATTCCATTGTCCATTAAAATATGAACATTTGGATGGTGAATCCAGCTGCAAATAGATTATTCCAGTAGTCTAATAAAAACATTAGTCATGTGATTGTTGTTCCTACAGGGCAGCTTCTACAATAAGGTTAGACTTGGATACTCTCTGCAGCACGTAGAGACGCTCCAGCATTTACACTAAAAAAGAAAGCATACGGACACCAAGCAAAAAAGTAACTGATAGTTATTGCCTGTCATAGAAATAACTGATCACTATGGATGTGTTCCTATGTGCCATAAGTGTTTGTATCTCTTAAAATAAGTGCAAACATTCAGTTGAAACATTAATCCGCACAGAAATTAGACCGACTTGCATTAGGATGCAGATCAGAGTTTCTTCCATATCTGGCTATTAATGGCCCAGTATGCCTTTAAGACCCAGAGCAGCAGTGTGTGGTGTGTGTTGCCTCTGCTTACTGTAGCTGTATGACTGGCCTGTAGGCACACGCATGGCACAAGCACGTGTGTCATTGTTGCTAGTGTGTTTCCATGTGCTTAGTGTCTGCTAGCCCCTCCAAACCTACTCAGCTGAGCGGCGCGCACACACGTGCATATGCTGAAATCATATACAAATAGTCACCGAGCCTGCTGCAGTGATGTAACAGGGCTAACACCGACGGATTGAAACAGAGATCTCTGTAAACACATTGCCAAATCAGCTTATAGGTTCAAAGATGGACAAGCCGTGCAGAGACGTAAACAGGCGCACACACCCAAACATGAAGTGAAAAATCTGATTTCTTTTTTTTTAACTCAACAGTGACAAACTGTCACACACACACACATACATATGAAGCAAAAGCCTCAGTAAATCTGTCAAAACAGAGTCACTTAACCAAGTAAGTTACCATGGTGACTGTGACCCTAAAAAGCTCACTGGCAGGATTTTCTTCAACAAACTGAGTTTCTCTCCAACTCCTTCCTCTTGCACATCATGAAGCAGCTGTCAAACACTTTCAATTCCTCTTTAAAATACCGGATATCAAAGCACATATCGTAAGACACCCATTTGGACGCATTGTGTCTTTAGCCACACCAAGAACCTGCTAAGAAGTGTACAGAGAGGTGAATACCCTGCTGCCTTTTGAGACGTTAATTACAAAAGGGCCTCAGCAGGACTGCATATAAATTATGATCAGTTTTTCATGAATGAAAGCATGATTGATGTACAGCTCAGACTCAGAGTAAAGTTAATACACTCCAAACAGGATGGCTCATAGTCAAAAAAGGAAGTCCGGGACAACCAGGCTGCAACATTCACCATTATATTTACTGCACTTCATTCATAGAAATTACAGTTCAGTACAGAATAAAACATTTAACAAAAGAAGCCAAAGATCATCATTCATCATATTGTAATCACTGTCACTGATCTCGTTACTTTTAAAAGCCCAACACTGGACAAAATTAAAGGTGAGTTTTTAAAAGGTGCCATATGTAAGAATTATGTATCATCTTTATCTAAAGTTGTTGCAAGACATTAAAAGACATTAA
>JAPMNP010727801.1:8665-28609 GCA_029874935.1 Atherina boyeri
ACGCACGAGAGGACAAACATTGTCTGTTTTGACAGCTGCTAATCGTAGCATGGCCGACATTATTGAACACACACACAAACAGAACAGATGAGGGCACTGATGTAGGAAGTCTTCAGGTGAAATAACACACTACTGTGTGCATTGTTACAGTTGGGAGAGCCTCCTCTCTTTCTCCATGATTGTTTCCTGTTCTATTTTAAATATCTCTAAAAATATTTTTCTGTCTCTGCCCCTAACTTCAGGGGTTAATGAAAAATGGACTCTGTATCTGTTTTGATTTTGCCGTGGTTATCACATAATCCTCATGTGTCCATGTAAAAGGTCACGCCCTCATCCACTGCACTTCACTTAACCTTTACAGCTTCTCCTCTTTAAAGCTCCCCATCTGCGCCTCTTTTATGAATGTTCCAGGACCTCAGCTGTGACATGAGACTATGGACGTCTGTTTCATGGTTTTGCTTCAGAACCGGTTCTCCTCTAGCATTCTTGTTCATTTTTTTCCACGAGTCTCACTGCCGTTTTCTTCCCCTTCCTCACCCGTCACTCCTTTTCTTTCCCCATTTCTACCGTTTGCTGCGCTCCTCCCGTTATACCATCTTACAGCCGGTAGTTTTTGTNGCTGAGGGTTAAACGGTACGGTGGATAAATTGTGCAAACATTTATATACTAATTTGTTTCATACTTCATATGACACAAGCCCATGTTGTGCAAGCTCAAACACTCATCTCTTCATTAAATTAATGTTTTTACAATTCAGGGATCTTCCCGGTGGAGGGGTTTTATTGTTCAAGAGGTGTCTGGCAAAAACGCCCACACAAACCGCACAGTAACACCGTGGCCACTTAATAACAGGGCAACACTATCTGTCAGAACCTCCACACACCCACACAGAACCTCTAAGTCCATTGATATATCTCCCAATGGGCTGTTCAGCCTTTCTCTTCATCGCCATCGCAGCATTTTCCTTTGTATCTTCACCTGTTACACATATTCTTCAGACTTATTTCCATCTCTGTATTCATTTCAAGTTAATTTACTTTTTTTTTTTTTCTGTATCATTACAAAATGTCTTATATAAAGACTGTCAAAGCCTTCCAGGATTAGCATTTTATTGTCACAGACTGTTTCATTTGGAATAATTGGAAGCTTCTTGGTAATCTTTGCTACTATTCCACGGGTGCAGCCGTGCACGTTTTCACACACAGACAAGCTCAGTTACTGGAAGGTCATTTTTTAAAAATGGGCAGGCATCCCATTGTGTAAATCAGATTACTGCTACAAAGACAATCAAATAGTTATTTATCTTATGGTATTGCATTATTATTTGTTATTTGATTCAGTTGATGTACTGATGTTTCACTGTTTTCTTTTTCTTTATTTGTAAAAAATGTACATGTTAATGAGTAATTAATTTGTTAGATAGGACAGGAATAGATATAAGCATTATGCTTCAGAATGTGCCTTTTCAGTCACTCAATAATGTGATGTTTGTAGTGATCACATTCTTGTTTGAATTTGTGACTGAATAAAAAATCTGAAATCATCAAGGAAAGGCTTTATCCCAAAGTTGATGACGTTCATTTATAAATGGAATTAGACAAACGGGATGAAAAAAAGGTGTCCAAAACAAAACTTCCTTGAAATGCTGCAAATCTCAAAGAATTGAAACTGATAAATAGAAATGCTCAGTAAGCGTTCATATTCTCCAGTGTTGTTCCAGTGGTGGCTGTATTTCCATCTGTTAGCAAGGGGAATTCTGTATGGGGCAGATACTGACAGCAAGTCTTTTGTAAAAGGTCATTGTGGTGTTTTATGTGATGTCTTTATATGGTGACATAAATCTTTATAAACTGAATGATAAATAAATGCCTTTTCATGAGTTGATCATTGGGTTTTTATCATCTAACATGTTATAAAGAGGTACAAAAGGGAAAAAAAATTAACCAAATATCCTTTTTTCAGTCCAGCAAATCCAATTTTTTTGTCTTAAATGATTTTAAATCAGGCAACAATTTATTGTAAAATGATTCCAGAGCATCAAGACTCTGAAAAGAAAAAAAGAGGCTTAAAAATAGCAAATACAATGTATAAGTGACAGTACACAGTACAGAAAATGCTTCAAATGAGCCAAAAGGGAGTGTAAACTGAAGGTGGAGAATAGAAATTGAGTGACAGACGGAATGAAAATGAGGAAGTAAGAAAAAGATGGGAACAGTGGGGAGTCGAGAGGAGGAGGAGAGTTGTGGGATCAAAGAGGTGTCGTTTAAGGGAGAAGGCAGGGATGAAAAAATAGGATGGAGGAGGAGAGGCGGTAGAGGGAAACACAGGGGTCTGTGAGCGACATCGAGACCATATGGTGCCTCCAGGCTTACACAATCTCAGCAGACTATCTTATCTAACACACATATTTGCACACAAAAAGGTATGAACTCATTTCTATTCTCACATTTAAACATGCACAACACCTGAGTGTATTTGTGTTTGGGCACGTTACTGCAGCTCCAAACAAAACCCCAACAGCTCGTCGCACGGCTTCTCATAAAAGGGATGATAGAGAAAGTGACACAGAAAGAGTGAACGCGGTGAGGATTTGACTTTAAAATGATATAATACATTCTGGGGTTTCAACATTTGGTTTGGAATGGAGCCATTTAATGACTTAGCATTGTTCTTGCAGTACAGCTATGATACGGTTCACTGAGAGAGAGTGTGTCTCAATGTTTGGAACTGAGCCCTTATAGCAGGTATAGCTCTTCTAAACTGTCATCACAGTCGGTCAACTGGCAGCGATGACAAGCAATTCCTTGTCAACCTGCAGCAGCTACTGGGTTGTTGAACAAGTGAGCTTGATTTTGGGGCTACTCAATACTGCAGTGGTTGGTCCTTATAGGAACACTTAAAACCACCTGCATCAGTCAATCTCCTGCTGGTTTTATCCTTGTTTTTATCTAAATAAGGCAAAAGCCAAAAGAAATTTAGAGGGAACTTATAAACATGCTTGTTAGTAGGTGGTGGCAATTTCCAACCCTGCTGGGACGTTGGGTTTGGCGTTAGTCCACAGCAGTTTGACACTGTGTGTGTGAAGCATTAGGCTTAGAGTGGAGCCTGATCCCTTCTCATAGTGTTATATGAGACTCAGAGTTGAAACTGAAATGCTATTTTAATGTAGCCAATACTTATTTCAAGAGGGGGGGGGGGTAAAAAGAGTAAGGGGAATCAACTTTTAAAAACAAAGCTTTCCCATTGAGGATAGGATAATAACTAATTATTTTGGTTCCTCCTTAGTTTTTTTTTTTTATCAACCACAAAACTCTGTACATTTAAAATGTTTTTGAATTATTCTGTACAGTATATAATTATCTGCTGTGGCTTTGACCTCTGAACTATTCGCTCAGTACGGCTTGTATGCCGATTATTAATATAATATGGTTTGTTAAAGTAATGTAATGCAGAAGTGACCTTAAACTGTAGCGACAGAACAGCATCATACAAAAGCACAGTAAAGATCTCCCTTCCCCTTTATTTTGGTCACTATGCATGTATATATCTGTATCTATCAATTCAGTTTGATCTAAATAGCAATCACAAGGCACTTTTAAAGATACAATCTAATTATTTTGTTATTAACCTACTTATGATCCAATCAAATCACCCATCCATTGTCTATACCCACTCTTTCCAATGCAGGGTCAGTGGAGCCTAACCTAATTTCTACTAGGCGAGAGTTAGGGGACATGCTGGACAGATTGTCACTCTAACGTCGGGGCAAACAAACACTCATGCAGACATTCACTCCGAGAGAAACTTTAGAGACACTAAAGAAACCAACATGCATGTGTTTGGACTGTGGGAAGAAGCTGGAGTACCCGAAGAGAAGCCACATATACGGGAGAGAACATGCAAACTCCACAAAGAGAGGTCCCAGTCCAGGTTCAACTAGGAATTTTCTTCTTCGGAATTAAATCAAATAATTTGAATCTTCCATTAATCCATCCAACCATCCAAGGTTCTACAGTAACTGTATATTCATCCATCCCTATGTTATTTTGAAGCCCCCATCCATTGCTCCATCCACCCACCCGTCCATCCATCACATCGATTTGACTTCCAAAATGCAGCACACACCCCAACAAAAGCATTAGAGATCTATTTAAAACCCAGAAAGCTTTGGCATTAAAACCACATCATGACAAGAGCCTCATATATTGTGTGTGTGTGTGTGTGTGTGTGTGTGTGTGTGTGTGTGTGTGCTTGTGAGCACTTTGGCTCAATAAAGTCTCTCTACCAATTGCATTTCAAGAATGAGTGGCCACGCATTAGGACCTGTCACAGATCTAAAGCAGAATTTATTCTATTCTGGTCACACAGACGCGGATATGGCATCAAAAGCCAAGCATCCTTCATTTTCTCTCCAAATTCTGACTGTGTTTAGCCTTGGACTGAAGCCCCATGGAGTGGTCAGTACAAAGCATGGCAACATCCATCAAATGGTGAGAAACAGTGTGACGGTGAAATATGCACCAACTCTAGTAGAGGTGCTGTATCTACCTTAAAATGATACATTAACTGAAAAAATGCTAGATCTCTTTGACTTACCTCTTCACTTAACTAACAGTCACAGTAAAAAAAAAAAAAAAAACAACAATAAAAAACCCTAGTGTCGCCCCAACGGCCATGCTGTTGTGTAATAACTGCCTCATCAAATTGGAACAAATACCATGAATTAGTGAGGGAGATGAGTCTCCATGTTACCCACTCACTGCCTGCAATCCAAATACTGATACTGCCTCAGGATTCAGCACAGGAGTAAAGGACAGAACAGATAGAGGGGATTACAGTGGGTAGGAAGAAAAAAAGAGGGAAAACAGGACAGGGAGTGGCAGAGAGGAGGAAGTAGAAGAAGTGAGAGGGGGAAAACAGAAATAGGTAATTGGAAGTAATCCCGTTGGTAGAAGAGGTATAAAAATCAAGCTTTCCTCTCCTCATCACACTGTCAGCAGGAGTACAGCCTAAACCCCTACACCCTGTCCCTGCTTATCTTTAAGGCCTGCATATTTGTCAGTGTGTGTGTGTGTGTGTGTGTGTGTGTGTGTGTGTGTGTGTGTGTGTGTGTGTGTGTGTGTGATCACGGCTTCCTGTGTGTGGGTAAGCGATTATACACGCTTGTACTTAAAAAGTCAGGTGGATTCGGTAACGTGGGATAAATGACAAGGTTTGACCACAAACTTCTCCCCCTTATGCCTACACTCTACATTTGATATCATAGTTACTATGGCAACATTATGTCAGTGATGATATAATGAGGTGTCACTGATGGGACCTTGATACTGTGCAGTATGTACTTGTGTGTTAAGACAGACATCTACTGCAACAGTATACATATATAGACATTTGATCTGACAGACACCCATGACTTCATAAACACACACACACAGAGACACACACTAGCTAGCTATTTTCTATCTGCTAAGTAAATAAGGTCTTGGGTTACAGTGGGGATTAAAAAGGAATTACACAGCCACTGCTGCTGTAGAAAAACTGGCTATGTGCTGCGTGTTGAGATGAAAGAAATGGGGATTCATCATCATCGTTGTTTTTAACATTTCATGTTTCTATCCATCATCTCTTATACATTGTGAGACTTTTATTTTCTTTCTTTCTATCTTCTTTCTTCCAAACTGGATCCATGCTTTACTGTAAACTATTCCTACTGATTTATTTTAATTAAAAGCTAAACTGAACATCGATATAAATGTACAAGTAGAATTGATTGGGACTGCAATTAAAGATTGTTTTCATCAGTAACTATTCTGACCATTAGTTCTGTATCTGTAGATAAATCATCTTAAACTGTGAGAATATGATGAAAAAGCTTTTTGCAGTTTATCACAGCAGCCAGGGATGAAATTGCTCACTATTTCTAAGAAACTATCTTGTGGGATTGAGAGCGATGGGGTTCATATTGGAACTTTGTGCTGTAAAAGCAACACAGTGAATAGATTTGAATTGCACTCAGAGGACAATGTAAAACATTGAAGAGGAAGAAATACAGTCTTTTGCAAAGGGGACAGCTGGTCGTCCTTGTAACAAGATAGCAGCGAGTCTGTCGCCTGCATGGAAAACAGCTTGGGCCCTGGTAACATGCGACTAGGCTCAGTAATAGAAGTGCCTGTGTGGGGATGACATCATACCTGGCTCTAATGTCACCAAGAGGCCCCAGGATATAAACTTACAATCAGATGAGGTCCTGGAGGTGTAAAGAGGTGTCGCCAAGGGGACACTAACATCAGCAAGTTCAAGCAGAAATGAGTTTGATTCAGTTAGGTTTGAACTAAGAATGACCCACTGAGGTTAAAACGTACGAATAAGTGTTTCATCCTGATGTCGAATTCCTTTGAACCGGCTGAGAAACTGAATATGCATAAAGTGCTATAAAGGACAGCCAAGTGGCGGCACACATACACACATAGAAATGAATAATGCAAACATGCAGTGACAATAATTACCGCTGTTCAAAGATGATGTACTGTACAACTAATGTGCCATTTGCACAACTTCAAACACACATGGACTCTTGCAAACACTGTAAATGAGTGAGTTAGCATGCAAACTCAAATAAATCTGGGCTGCCTAAATTATTTGAAGAGACCCACCAAGAATTTTGATGTTTTACTTGAGATATTTCTTGAAATAGTAACTCATTATTGCTGCTTTGACTGTAAAAAATTTATGACAGTCACTTCTGACATCTAGAATGGGGCGACGAGGGCCTGATGAGTAATACTGCTCCGAGAGTTGCCTCACAAGTCTTGCCTCAATCAAACAGAAACATCTTGTCACATTTTAATGCCGTGTCTTAGTTTGTTGCCCCCATTGCAGAGAGCCTTCGCCTGCTTGAAATGTCAGCACTTTTACAGTATGTGTTTGGGAATTCTTATAAAAGATTTAGTCGGAAGTCTATTTGTACAGAATAGAAAAAAAAAACATAGAGCCACTTAAACTTATTTGGACGGCATTCTCTCATGTTCTTCTGTAACTGAATATCTTTTGGTTTGGCTCCATGGATCGCTGTCAGAAAAGATTTGACGCAGCCAAAATAAGCCAAAACAAAAAACAAACAAAAAACAACCATCTCCACCATGAGAGCAGCTAAATCCCCTCATAAATGTTGGAAGACCTGCTACGGCAAAGGAATGGAGGGTGGCACTGGGTGAGAAGATGAGAGGCTGGTTAAGAAAACGGAAAAGAAGGTCATCTTTGCAAAATAAAGCCCAGACTGTCATTGAGATAAATGATTAGTGCACAAGCTGAACAAATTGTGAGATTCGGCATACTATATATATGTGTAAAACCTAGAGAAATAGAAAAAATGTCCTTCTGTGCTCTACTCTATGGGCTCAGTATCACGCCATTAAGATTTCACAGCTGTAAATGAATGTTTGAAAAAAAAAAAAAGTTTCCATTCATAAATCAGGCTTTCCCACCCTGCAAAAAAGAAATCTGCCTGGAAAAATTTAAGTTTGCAAATGTGTAAAAAGAATTTGCATGGTCATGTGGTTGGTCTTAGTGTGTGCATATAGGCTAAATATACATAAAATCAGAATATTCAATGAGAGGACATATACTGTAAGCTACAGTATATCAATTATTCTTTATAAAATAATAAATTATGTTATCATAATTCATAGCAGATCATAACACTTTTCCGTTACACTATTTACCCAGCATATTCACCTGCCTGTGCATGGAGTTTATATAAGGCTTGAGAATCCGAGTGACTTCAAAACTGTGCCGTTTGATGAGATATTGATCAGGACATAACACGCCTGTTCGAGCTCTAAAAAATCTTCTCTATCTATTAATCATAGTTTATCAATTAAGCTCTTTAATTACTGGAATCATGTTGCTATGACAACCCATGTCTGACACACTGACTGTATATATCTGACAGCTGCTTCAGGTGGGAGGAGTCAGGTAGAAACTTGTGAACCTGCCAGTGAGGAAAAGCTGCTTTTCATAGAAATGTAGGCCATAATTCCTTACTTAGAAGTAAACAAGGATAACTTTGTTGGAGTGATTGTCAAACTGAACGCTTTAATAAACTCCTGACTTTAATGTGTACTTTAACTCTCACCATATTATAAATTATAACCCACTTAAGTCGAAGACGAGCGCTTGCCTTCGTCCATGTTGAAACGGGTGATTTGTCCCCATCCAATCAGGTAGAGGTATAAAGACAGGAACACAATTCGCAACCGCAACTTCAGTGACTCGAATGCAGTTTTGTGGTTCGCATTTGTAAACAGGAAGTTTGAAAAACAACTTCTGTTTTTCACAAATACAATTTTTTTCATTAAGAAAATCCTTTTTACACATTTGCAAACTTAAATTTTTGCAGGTAGATTTTTTTTGCAGTGTGGCAAAGTTTGATTTATGAATGCAAACTCTGAGTTTTTTTGGAAACACTCATATACAGCTGTGAAATCTTTATGGCATGATATTGAGCCCATACTACTCTTAGTTATATATAACAGTACTTCATTCTCGTGGCCACATTGTCCTCACAAATCTCCTTAACTACAGTACCATTTCAAACGGCTCCACAGCCACAGACCTCTCTACAGTCCTCGGGGCTGCAGCAGTCACAGATCCTCAGCAGAATTCCAGCTACAAAGTGAGACAGCGCAGGATGCTTCAGGATACTTTAAAATCTCTCCTTTCACCCATTCTTGAAGTGGAGTTCATTCTTCCTGGAGATTAGGATTATAATGTGAGATGGAGCAGAGAGCATAAAAAGAGGAGCAGGAGGAAGATGGCACACTCTCCTTTCTAACAAGGATGAAGTCCTCATCTTGTCATTTTGGGAAATTTTTGGGATCAGAATGTAAAATGGGGAGAGTGTTTGACAATGTTTGGAATTAAAAAGAAAAAAATATTATATTAATTCTTATAAAAACTTTCACCAAGAAGAAGAAAGGGGAAAAATATAACCTAATTATTCTCTAAGTGCTAATTTGTCTCCCCAAGGTTTTGTAAATGTACAGCTGCTGGCAAAAAACAAAAAATAAAAGTAAAAAACAATGAAAAATTCAATTAAAATGTTTGAATAACAAGCAAAAGGGGGTCAAATATAATCTAATTAAGATGTAATCTCTAAATATTAATTTCTCCCCCACAGGTTATGCAGCTGTACAGCTCCTGGCAAAAACAAAACAAAAAAGCAAGAGTCTGGATTCTCTTAATTAAGCTCAAATCAAATTTCTGAACTTCTTTCACAATTCTCCATGACTTTGGTCATAATTCAGAATTCTGCATTATTAACAAAGCTTAAATCCAACATTTTGGGAGTAGTGCTATTTGCTTTGTTTTGTCTCTTTTCGGAGAAGCTCTGCGACATATTTTTAGAATATGTCCAGCAGGAAGTTAAATTAGAAATAAAATCTGTAAACCATCCCAATAAAGCTGATTGAAATAGGGAACACTGTATATGTTCTACAAGACAGAATGTCAGGTGGGCATCATACATCAGACTACAGCATTCATTTATCTGACATCTGACTAAAAGCAAGCAATGAGACAAAGAAGAAACCAGATCAACTTGATTTTTTAGCTCCTACATTGAGTTGCATAAAATCTTGTCAGATGACATGCACAATATTAATTAATGATATAAATAAAGTCTTAAAATATGATCAAAAAATACTAATTTCAAGGAATCATGTCAAACCAAGATGATGCATGAAGAAAGCCTGGGGAGAAAAAACTCAAAGGCCAAGTTGCCTATCAAAGCAAGCACACCATTTTATACAAAAATGATATGAAGTTCTTTTAAAAGAAAGATTCATGATAAAAAACACGATTAACTACATTTTTAAATCTGAGATTATTAAACTCGGTTATAGCTACAGTTTTTGCATTGCGGTCCATTTTTAAATTAGTAATGAGATATAGAGGCCTTGAGGAAAGTTAAGTCACTTTAGAAGAAGGATATCAGTTTCATTAAGCTATCACTCATATCTTCTCATCTGTAGACTGGCCAGTAAAGAGCTATTTCACACAGTTTCATCACATCAGAGGCAGATGGCCAAAATGTGAAGAGAAAGTGGGGAACAAAGACTTGATTATGACGGAGAGAAAATGAAAAAGACAGCAAAAGTCAATGGAAACAGATGGAGTGACAACAGGAGCAAAGCAACAACTAGTGAAAGAAAAAGATGCTAATAATATGCAGATGATGCAAATCTCCTGGTGAGGTTAAAAGTCTAGTTGGGAAACTAGAAGTGCTGTCTCTGTATCTTGGAGTTTAGGCCCAGTGGTTTTCTTAATATCATGGCTTGTTGTTGCTTAACATGCGCACAAATAGTGGCACAAGCATACGCCCACACACACACACACATAGGCACAGAGAGATAAAGCACAAGTCGAGCCGATAAGCCATTGGTTGGAAACAAAGTCAGCCAGTGTAACGAGACACTGAGGGAATACAGAGTAGCGCTGAGAGACTTGAAGAGAAAAGAAATGACAGAGATAAAGAGTCGAGCAGGAAGGGGGAAATCATGATGAGGAGATGAGGAAAGATAGGTAGAAGAACGTACAGACGGCAAACAGAATTACAGATGAAAAAATTAAAAAATAATTAATTATGAAGCCTGATTTTAGATGAGAATAAAACAGGGTCAAACGGTGGAAGACAAAACAGTCATGAATTCTTGAAACAAGCAGGGTGAATATAACTGGAGAAAAGAGTAAGAGATAATGAGAGGATGATGAAATGACTGTAGTCTGCAGGAAAACAATGATTTAAAAATGAAAGATGGGATTTCCCTCGAGAGTTTGTTGTGAGATGCACACAAACACAGAAGGAAGAGACAGACACTTGTTCATTTGTGTGAAAAGAAGTGGTGTTGTGATTGTTGCAGAACATGCTGCGATGTAACACTCCACTCACACACACACACAGATGAACATTTCACATAGTAATTAATCTGAGCAATACTTTGGTGAACAGGAACAGAAACAGGGCCAGAGCTACAGATGTGAATCAAACAAAACAATACAAAACAAAAAATCTGATTGTGGATAAAACTGTAGGAAAGAAAATGTAATGCCAGAACGTAAACAGCATATGAAGGTGTCTTTTTTGTATAGAGCTGCATTTGTTTTCCTTTCCTTTTCTCTACTTTAAAAGAAATATTGCTGTCTCTGCATTAATCTGATATATTTACATCCTTTACACAACTTCATAAGCCTCTATGACTGTTATCATAGTCATGGTTTCTACTTTTTAATTCTGTTACATCACAGATCCATGTTGGATCTCTGAAATAAATTGGTAGGCTGGGAGACTATTTCACGGACAGTTACCCTTACTTTGTTTTCATTTACAAGAAGAATTATAATCACAATTTCCACTTTCCTGTCTCTCTGCTGCTGTGTTTCTTTGTAATAATATTTCACAGGAAGAACTCGATAACCATGTTTCCCTCTCCTTCTCTGTCTTCCCCCAGTCTTCCTCTGTTTCCTCTGCTTTCTGGCTGCACTGCTGCCCCCAGCCTCCCCCTGCCCTCCTCCCTGTCTCTGCTCCTCAGACAACCTTGTGGTGGACTGCGGGGGCCGTGGTCTCTCCTCGCTGCCTCCCATGCACCTCCTGCCTCCAGGGAGCCGCTCCCTACAGCTCGCCAACAACAAGCTCGCCTCACTGGGAGCAACTGCCTTCGCTAACCTCTCTTCTCTTGAGGTCTGCAGCCTATTGTCTTTTTTTTTTTTCCAAAAGAAAATTGTTTCTTATTTGAACATGTTGTGGGAAAAGTTTTCTTTACAAAGTTTTTTTTTTTGCAGAGCAACTTCCTATATGCATTCAGAGTGCAAAGCCCAGCAGGTGTTTGAAACATTACAGCTACAAATGATGGATAGCGTCTGTCTCTCAAACACAGCCTCATCTGTTACAACATTTGACTGCTCTATACTTCCAAAAATCAAATATCACAACTGTGTGCCATTTAGCACATCTGATACGATGGATTAGATCTATTTATCATAAGCACACTGCTGATTTATGAAGTTTTTACTCTCACGATGAGTCTGTGTAAACAGAAGTGCCAGCTTCTAGTATAAATCATGATCTTACCCTTTAAATCCTCCATTTTATTTTTAAAATATTCCCCCTGGAAAAACATCCCCATTTAGTCGGTATCAGCTCCAAAATTAAAAAGAGGTCATTTATTTCTCCTCCTAAGAGCTACTAACAGCATCATCACAATGAATCGGTGATACTGATGTAATTGAACCTGCTCTTCAAATTCTCAGCTGTTGGTCTGCCTAATATGTGGGAGGAGAAATTAAGCACAGCTAATGCTACATGCTACATTTCTAGAAATCCTTCAGGGAAGAGGATTGACTTTTAAAAGATTCCTCAGGCCTCATGTATAAAGACTTTTGGGAAACCTTTTTACATTTCACTTGCCATCACATCCCCGTGAAATCAAATCCAATGCTCATTTATAATGGGCATTTGCTGCTATATGGACTCCACTGATTGGTTGGAAGCCTTTTTATAGAGAAGTGTGTAGAGCTGAACATTTGAACTTCTCTATTTCAGGAGCTGGACCTTTCTAATAACTACCTGGATAATTTACCAGCCGGATTGTTCAGAGACATGTCCAACTTGACAAGACTGACTCTACACAACAACTCACTTACAGTAATGGACAGAGATCTCTTCCAGGTATGTACCAGAGATCATGCTGCACCTTGCTTGGTAGAGCCTGTAATTTTGTGTTGCATAACAAGAGAAAGGTGACAATGGACACTGCTAAATTAATCAACTATTTATTCTGAAAATATACAGGAAATACTGGTTTAATCTGCCCTGCTCTATGTGAGATGTATGTCATAGCAGCCAGTCTGCCAAAACCTTTGTAAATAAGTAAAGAAGTCATATGACTACACTGTCAGATATACTTGACAGAACCTGTCTCCCATCCAAGAGATAAATTAGTTATAAAGCTTTTGCTGTACACTGTTATCCACTTTTATCACAACCAACGCAGTCAGTAGGATGAGCTTGTGTCATGACTTCACTTGCTAACACAAGTTAGATGAGATTAGCTCCCGAAATGATGCTGTCATAGCTGTGCCCAGAAACAAAGAGGTGGTTTTAATGTTTTTACAGGGTTTGGGTAGTCTTCAGAGTCTGGACCTGTCACTGAATGGTCTGTCCACAGTTCCTCTAGGCCTGCTGGACGAGCTGCAGAGGCTCAGGTAGGCATAAAGCAGGAATACGCGCTTTCACCGCATGTTTAATTCAATGCTCTGTTACAGACCCTCCAGAAAAGAGTAAAACAATCCTACAGTGAAGAGTAGGAGCTGAGGGGGAGAAATCAATTTTCAAGTCCAGTTAAGAGTAATTAGTGATTTCAATTATACGGGGGGGAAAAAAAATCATCTGTACATAATTTCTAAAATGAAAACTGAGTGACTTCGACTTGATGAAATTCTGATAATTCTTTTTATTTCTTCTTTCATCCAAGGTGGCTGTCATTAGCAGGTAACAGGCTTCATGGTTTGGAGAGGGCAGCGTTTGAGCCAATGGCCAACCTGCAACACCTGGAACTGGGACAAAACCCCTGGGAATGCGACTGCAACCTCCGTGATTTCAAACACTGGATGGAGTGGCTGCTGTACCGAGGTGGATGTTTGATTCATGCTACAAGGACTTTCTGCTTGACTTGAATTAAGAGGACAGAGGAGTGGTACAGGAGTGGGTGGAAAAACTAGAGAATACTCGAGATAGATATGACTAGGTGCTGTTCCTGCCTGTGCTTTCTAGCGATAGCCATATAATGGGACTGCAGCGTTATCGCACTCGTTGTTGTATTTCCGCCTGCTGTATCCACGTGTCTCTGCAGGCTGTTACTGCATCAGATAACCGCAGCTGCTCTCCGCTTTCTTGTCATGTGTAAAAATCTACATTCACCTCAGCCGCCCAGGGCCTCAGCTGCCCCGCTAATGAAGCATCTTTTCTCTTTTCCTCCATTCTGCTCCCTTCTGCCTTGCTGAGCTTCACTCCCGCTCAGTTCAGTACTTTTCAGGCGGAGCCTGACACACGTAAGACGTGATAACTTAATAATCACCAGAGCAGCAGTAAAAAAAAAAAAAAATAACAAGGAGGCATTTCTAACTTGAACATGAACTGACGGGTGTTCAAAAAGGCTGATAATCCATGATATTTGTTATAAAAAAGAAAGACAATGCAAGTGTGAAAGTCTTGGTGACAGCAACCTGTGTTGACTATCTGGTTCAAAACACTCCAAGCACACACTCTGCTCAAATATGTGGAGGCATTTTGGGAGAAACCTCTGTTTGGAAAGGGAACCATGGCCATGGTCGTGCCATGAATAAAGTCTTCTCTAATTGTCTCTCTGTTATGGTCAGGCTGCATCTCAATGTTTTTGTTACTTAACATATTTGAGGGCGTAGAGCAATGGCTTTCTAGCGTGCAACCTTGTACTGGACACTATGTTTGGAGGCACATGCAGCATGTGATAATAACAAAGCCCTGCCGCCTGTGGGAAAAGTGACTCAGATATTTCTCTTTTCTGCACACACCAGAACTGCTCTGGAGCAAGGCATGTCATTTCATGAATTATAGAAAGGCTTAGTTGAGGCTATCTCCAACTTAGTGAAGATAGCACAACAAATCGTGTGTTCGTGTTAAGTGATTTATGACTCATGCTAGTGTTGGCACAACTGCCTCCCTCTCTGTCTTTTCTTCCCTCTCTGTTAATTGGTTGAGCTTAACAGGTACAAGGCATTTTATAAACGACCTCTCCTCTCTGCTTTAGGGGGGAAGGTGGATGCAGTGGAGTGTACACTACCCAAGGATCTGCGTGGGAGAGACATCCGTAGCGTTCCAGTGGAAATGTTCAACTACTGCCTCCAACTTGAAGATGAGAACGGAGGAGGAGGAGGTGGTGAGGGTACTCGTTCTGGACAAGGAGTTGGTCCTCCATGCAGCAGGAGTGCTCTTAATCCAAACGGGGTAATGCCGATTTCTGACAACGGTGGCAGCACCGTTGATGACTCCTCTTCAAACACTGGAGGTGGTGGAGGTGTGGAGGCCCCGCCGGATTGCGTTCGAGCCCGCTACCGGCCTGTGAGCGTGCGGCGCGCCATCGGCACGGTGGTGATCGCGGGCGTGGTGTGCGGCATCGTTTGCATCATGATGGTTGCTGCCGCTGCTTACGGCTGCATCTACGCTTCCCTGATGGCCAAATACCAGAGAGAGCTAAAGAAGAGGCAGCCATTGATGGGCGATGGAGACGCTGATGGGGAGGATAGGGAGGAGAAACAGATCTCTTCGGTGGCCTAAAAGAGGGATGGAACGAAGGAGGGTTGGCATGTAAAGGGTGAAGGTTAAAAGGGGTAAAAACTAAAAGGGCTCAAAGAAGAGAGAGATGGAAGAGCTTGTTTTATACTCACAGAAAGATAAAGTATCTCTCCCTCTGACTCTCAAACTGACAACTCTATCCCACTTTTTGTCTTCTTTTCTTCTTTTTTTTTTCTATTTTTAACCTTCTTCCCTTCTGTCCCTATCTCTAACATACTCCCACACACACACATATCTTATCTGCTACCTGATCTTCTCTTCAATTTGGACCCATTCTCTCTGCAGTATTTGTTCCCAATCATCCCTCCAAGTCGCCTACAAGCCACCTACTGCTGCTGAATTTACCATAAATTTGGCTGAGAGGAAGAAAAAAATATTTGGTACTCTCTATAATATGAAACATATCATTAAATATGTTACAGAACAACTGGCGGTGTGTGCTCAGTCCATAACCTAGAATTCAGGGATTCATAGTATGTATGGTGTTGATTGGACCAATTTTCACCCCAATGAGTAGAGTGTGAGCTACCTCTCTTCCAAAAAACAGGACCCAAGCCCTGAACTTTTCACCCTCTTCTGGCCAGATCCTCCTCTGATTATTCTCTTAAAACTCCAAGACCCTAGGATATGACTGATGTCGAAAGAAAATGTTGGAAGTGGGGGAAATTTGATGGAAAATCAAAAAGAGAGACAATTTACACACTCAAAGACACTCTGCTGCTTTATCGCCAGGAGAATACCGATGAGATATCAAGTGTTGATGGGAAAATCAAACACACAAGTCTCACAGGAAACCATTTGGATTGAACAAAATGATCATTCATTGTTTACCAGGTGTTTCCAGTTCATAATGTTTTGGACCAGATCTTGCTTGTTCTTTGGATTTTCAGTGGATTAAAAAGAAAAAAAAGACAGCATTTAACTGCAGATTAGCTTTGCTGTATTTAGCCTCCCTCAGAAAAAAAAAGCTTATTTGACGGATCAAAAACATTCTACCATGGGAAAAAAGCGATCAAATAAATTTTCTGGTATTACTTGGACTTAACTTCTGGATCAGAAGATGTTTTGACGTGATGTCAACTGGATTAAAAGGACCACAAACTTGATTTAAAAGCAAAAACTCTGTATTCTGAAGTCATTTCCTGACTGATTTCAGCCATCAGAGGTGAATGTTGATCACCTATGTGGGCTAAGATGGCATGAAAAAACAATCTCAGAGGACACGCTCTCTTGGCAAGAACTACAAAAATTAATCTAAAGACTACAGATGTCAGACTCCTGCACTTTATTCCCCAAATCAGAACCCTTCTTCCTCCCTCATCCCTTCCTTCTCTTTCTTTCTAAAACTGACAAATTGCCCAGAGGGATTATAAAAAAGGGATTAGATTTGAAAAAAAAGCTGCTATTTTTCCCCTCTCATCCTCCTCGCCATCTTTCCATCCAGTGCTATATGTTGGAAAGTTTTTCACACATTCACCTCCATCTTTTCCTTTTAATCCATACCTCCTTCAAAACTGTTGCCCTTTTGCTTGTCTTGAAAGGCCTGCAATGGAAGTTGTGTCACCATAAAATGGAAATGTTGTTGCACACAGAGTCCTTTTGTTAAAAAAAGGGTCATTGTTTATCTGAGCGGAGCACAGTTACAGTTATTTGTATCTGGATTCATGCCCTCAATGTATTTATTTGAACCTTTACCCTTTTTTGGTGCACAGAAATGGGCAGTCTAAGAGATTTAAGTAGAATTCATTGCATACTGCTCTCCTGGAATTAAACTAATATTCTCCCAATTTCCCTCAATTTCTGATTGGCGTGAAAATGAACTTATATTAAATAATAGTGTGTTATCTTATACCTGGGTATGATTCAGATAAATATTATTATGCTAGTCTACTACTATGTGTTGGCCCAACAAACCCAAAATGTTTTTGATGTAACCGTTTATGGTTTCCTGTATGAATCCATGCTGTATGTCTTTTATTGTGTTAATGGATTTAATGTTTTGTTTTAGGTTTCAATATCTTTGTATTGTTTATTTGTTGTGTCTATTTATTTATGTTCAGTTGTTGGTTAAGTTTCTGTAAGAATCATATACAGAGTTTTGTGTACGAGAGGGTCTCGCTCTGCCTCGCCTCTGAAATTTAAAGTTGAATATGATGTAGAGTTAAATAAATGACAGGTAACCTCTAATGTAGTTTTACAGCATTGTGTAAATCTTCCATCCTGCTCTCATGAGTCACAAACACGAATCACAAGCAGAATCGTGTGATATATGGGTCAAATTTACTTGCAAAATGAGCCTGAGGTGATGTGCTATTTATTCTCTGTGCACTGGGATCATAATAAAATCCCCATTTGAATCGTTATTCATAACTTAACTTATTTGATTTGACAAACAGTATTAATATTTATGGAGCTACATCCAGCCAGTGTTTTTATGTCAGACAGAACTGCATGTTAAGTGAACTGGGTTGAACATTTTTAAGTGGTTATTATTTTAACAAAATCCAAACATGGTGACTAATCAGCATTGAGCTTTGGGTAAACAAGGACATGATGGGGACTGGAAAGAAAATGAAAGATTTAAACAAAAAAAAAAAAAAAGAAAGGAAAAAAAAGGAAATTTGAACAAATACAACTAACAGATTTCTCCCTCTCTGCTGTGCTTCAGCTTTACCTCCAAAGCCCTTCCTGAAAGAGGAAACTGTTATGCATGAGCATGCACAGTAAACACTATAACTGCAAAAGTGGCAATGACATAAGCTAGAAACTCCTCCAGCTTTACTGGTTGTATTTACTGATATAGATTTGTTTTGTTTTTCTTTTGTTAGTTTTGTTTTCTGAAATTCCTACTAAGCTAGAAGCTAGAGGATCCTCAAAGCAAAAGAAAGCTTTTTAGTAAATATGACAAAGCTTTTTATTTAATGTATCAAGGTTTGCTTAAAGAAATAAGCCGGGCCACACTGCACTTCACTAAGGAGATGCTGAAAAAAGTAAAAGTACCTTTAAGCGTCTTTGAGGCCTTTCTTTAAAGCATACTTTATGTTGAATTTCATTTGATTCTTTTATTTGGAGACAGCTAGAGCTCGAGCAGCAACTAAACTCTGTATATGAATCTAAAAACAATGTCCTCTCACTCCCTCGTCTGCAGGTCTTGTAATGTTGGTAGCTAAGTATCTTAGCTAGCTTAACCTCTTTCTATAGCCTGTGTGTGTAAAGAATAATAAATTATAGTTTGTTACATAAAAAACAGCAGCCATGATGATTTGAGGGCTTTTATGACGGCACTGCCCAGGAATCTATGGTGTGTTGTGTTATTATGCTGATTGTGATTATGACAATGATGATACGATGATGGTGATGAAGCATTTCCTGGTCAATATGCATTAACTTAAATAAAAACATATCACTTGTGTCAACTTTGCATCCAGACCAATGAAAAGGCCTTTAAGACAACAACAGACAACCATGCAGAAATGAAAGTACACTTCCTTACCATTCTCAAGTAGGATATAATAAAAAAAATCTACAAGGTCTTGATATTCAGTGTATACAACCTCAGATGAGCAACAATACATGAGATTTTACTCTGTCCTATTACTGAAAAAAACAAAGCCAAAACACAGAAACAATGTGTGAAAAACTAAGTACACCCTGACTGCTCCCATAGGAATTAATGGGAGTAAGTCACAGCTAAGTTCTCTTGGTTAAATCATTCCTTTGCAGTCGCCCAAGAACACCTCAGTATACTAAGCCATCTGTCCAACAGCTAATGATAGGTTGTTAAAGAAAAGATTTAAGGTGTTGTAATGGTCTAGTCAAAGTCCAGATCTGACTTGTGCTGAAATACTGTGGTGGGACCTTAAAGGTGATCGATAGAACTTTTTCATAAAAACAGATATTTTTTAAACAATAATACACCCACAGAAGGTCTAAAGAGGTGTAGAATAAAAGAGTTCATTTTGGAGAAAAATAAACATTTTGTCCAAAAATAACGTTTTTCTACTTTTTTATGGTATATGGTATATTACGTAAATATTTTCCTTTAGTTGCTTCGCCCCCCTTGACAGTAAGTGTCTCTCAGCCAACATCAGTTGATGTCATAAGAAGCGGAACGCACGGGATACCAGATCGTTTGCTAATCCACATTTACTACTAATTATTTCAAGTTATTCTTTCCAAAAGAGTAGAATCCTATTTAGTTTTTCACAAACTGATTCTGTATTTTGATTCAGTTTTTGTTAAAGGGACATTGTGTAACATTTTCTGTTGTTTACTGGGCAAAATGGATGTCTGCATCTATAAATGTGTTATCATTGGTGAATCATGACCTCCGCTAATATTCTGCTAAAGTTTTCCAAAGTGAAGAATTTTAGATTTGTTTATACATAGGACGGGTCAGCCAGTAGGGAAGCATCATGACAGTCGGCCATCTTGAAACTACAAATTGCTGAGCAAAACAAACACACAGCATGAAGACGATTTGTTGAAGCCCCAATTCCATCTCTGTTGGATAGAGTCAACAACACCATAGGGAACTTACATGTTTTGTTGTTGTT
>JAPMNP010727803.1:0-10666 GCA_029874935.1 Atherina boyeri
CTTCTGTGTATATTTTTATTGACCTATTTTGGCCATTTTTAGCAATTTCATACATAGGCTACGGTTTCACATGATTATGTTACCAGTTCCGGCCAGAATCTTACATACGGTACCTTTTAAACCTTGTTTTAATTTGCTGTAGCTAAATGTTTTCATATGGGTTCACATCATTGACTGTATGATATAGGTTGCTTGAGTTGTCTAAGATTTATGTCACAATTACAAAGGTTGAATACTATACCTCTAATTTTCAATAAGCCATCAGTTTTGGATATCTGCCAGCCATTCCAGATTGAAGTTGAAGCTAAAACAGTACTAAGAACGCACAATCAATCAATCAATCAATCAATATTTATTTGTATAGCACCTTCCATCACCCAATGGTGCACAAGGTGCTTTCCAGGGTAAAAATAATAATAAAAGCAATACTCCTAAAACAAAATTAAGACACAGCTTTACCGCAAAAAGGTGCACGATAGCTGATCGTGGAATGAGGATTCTTCAATACTGTCCTGAGGGAAAGACTACATCAAGAGGCCTTGGCATAAGCTGGCTGGCTGGCTACAAATGATGATGAACAGCTGAAGTGAAGGATAACGCTTAAATGGAGTGGGAATATTTGTCAGCAGGACAAGGCATTCTCTGAAGAAATTGTAGATCAGCCAAACTTAAATCTAAAGCCAATACAGAAGTAACTTGGGGTGCTTATTTCGCCACAACACCGAGCCTTGCACAGCAGTTTTTCCTTGCTATGAGTAGAGCAGGAGGTGTTCACCAATGCTTTGCACCTAGACTAAAAATATATTGCGCATAAACTAAACTGAGCTGGCTGATCCCGCCCTGGCTTACAGTCAGATATTCATAATGTTCAAGTAGAGTGTAGAGACAAAGACAAAAATTAAAAAGTAAAAAAAACAAACAAAAGTGATCAGGCACTACTGTAGTACATTACTACAACCAATTTCTAACAAAGAGGGTAAAGTACAAAAAATGTCAACAAAAGAATATACAACAGCTTAAGACGAAATATGTCACATGTTCACACGCTCCATTTGATTGCCTATAGCTCTGAATTGACAAAGCTGAGACTTTGATCTTTCATCTGGTACACTTTTTTACTTTATATAATGTAACGATTACAAGAAATATGATTGTAAAAAGTGTGACAACTAGCCCCGCTCTCCCCTACAGCTAACACAATGGTCGTTGACCACAGAGATACTTTGGTTGCATTTGAAGCTTTAGCATCTAATCAGTTATGAAATTGGTGTGAATATACTCAAGAATTATTCTGCATTTTACCTTTTTTAAATATAATGTAGCTTTAAATACACTGACTAGTACATAACATTCACATGTACTGTATATTGTTTTAAGTATTGTCTTTACTATTCTTACCTGTTAACTGAAGAAGCGAGTATTTTCCATTTATGACAATCATTTAGGATTTTTTTTTTGTTTGAAATCATTTTTATCTACAGCACACACACTGTAAACTACCCACACTCTTCCACACCGTTTTTCATGTTGAATTCAATTTTTTTTCAGAAGGTCCCTGGTCTCTCCTCATTATTTACACATCTAGTATGAGCACAAGCATGTTCCAGTCGATATCATTACACATTCTTTCCCTTTGATTATACGATATTAGTACATTGTAACTGCCAAATATTTTGCACACCATGGCTGAAAGCTATAAGGGATCAACATTCTATTGATTTTTCTTGTTTTTCAATGTGAGTAGAGTTGGGCTGCTCTTTCCAACTCTATATTTATCATATACAATATGCCATCTGTTTTCTAATTTATCCTCTTCTTTCTTTACTATCCACTTCTTTCAACAATCCTGTGTGTGCTTGCTCTGGTTCCTGCAGCTTTTCAAGGAGGAGCTGACCCAGGTGAAAGAGGGCATGAAACACATCAATGATCTAGCCCACCAGCTGGCAATCTCCGATGTCCATTTATCCATGGAGAATGCCCGCGCCCTGGAGCATCTTAACAACAGATGGAAAGTGCTTCAGGTAGAGTTCACTCCTGGGTTTGCAATTATTCTTTGATGTTTTCAGTAACAGTTTATCCAGTAGTAAGTCAAAGATAAAAACAATCCAATCTACATGTATTATTTGGGACAGTAGAGGTGCCCACACTTGGATCTCTTGGGACTGCAACTGCCCAAGGCAGCACCACACTACCCACACATATAGCTTATCTAAGTCTGCTTTGCTTTGTGTTTCTTCCTATTTCAAAATACATATAGCTATCCCTGGCTACAGCAGATAAGATAACACCAGAATTTTGGAGGGAGCTAGGGTGTCTACTTGCCCTTGCTTCCAGTTTTATGCTAAGCTAATTGCCCTCTAGCTGTAGCTTTGTACAAGACACGAGAGTGGGAAAATCTCCTCACTTAACTTTAACAGACAAACTTTCCAAAATATTTAACAATTTTTTAACGATTGTGCTGTTTGAATTGTTTTTTTCACAGCTCCAAGCAGTCATTGGTCTCAGTGGTGTTTCCTATACAGCATGCAAATCAATTAATTGACTTACTCATATAGTAGCAAGAATGCAGTACATGACAGTATAGGGATCAATACATTAATTAATTGAAAGCTATGAATTGAAAGCTTATCAGTTCTGTCCACTGTCCTGTATTCTAACAGCCATTTTTTCACCACTTCATTCAAGTGGTAACCTGATTTATTTCCTTTTGTGTTTTGAAGAAAGGTTTAGGGGAAATACAAAAGTGATTTAGATGACATTCATTAGTTTGGACTTTAAGTACTGATGTTTGCAGTTAGTCCAGGGCCTTGTTTCCTCAAAAGCATTGTAATAAATATTTTAAAATCTCTTAAAGTTGCTTCCCAAAAGCAATGTAAACAAGATGTGAAGAAATAACAGTGGATTAATGAGAGCTTCCACCCACTCATCTAAGGCTAAAATCCCTGGAAACAGAGAAAAAAAAACACTTTTGTAGTATTTGTTCATTTTCAGGTCTGTACTGTTTCAAAATCTTTAAAAGGCAATAAACAGAACTTGAGCCCCACCCGTCTGGGTAGAGGCCAGAAATTTAACCCATTCATTCTTTACATCCCTTTCCACAAACTTTATTGTTTGTTGTTTTTATTTCATCTTATCTGAGTGACCAATGATTGGCTTATGTGACTCATTAGGATTTAGATTAATCAAATCCGCAAAATAGCCAAGAGAAGGTGCCAAAGTTTTGTTTCCTCTCAAAGCACTGAAATTAAAATATAATGAATGGTTAAAACAGAATTTTTGGTTGTCTACCCCAGACATAAGATATGTTTGGTGTTTAATAATTACTCAGCAGTTTTTGCTATGTTTTTAATGTATGGGTATAATTCAATTCAATTCAGTTTATTTATATAGCGCCGATTCACAACAGATGTCATCTCAAGGCACTTAACAAAGTGTAATTCCAATCAGTTAAAAAGTTTCCTATTTAAGGAATCCCAGCAGATTGCGTCATAGGCCTTGCCAATGACTTCAGCAACCCCTTATAATGCATGCTTTATAAATAAAGTGTGATTGATTGATTGATTGATTGATTGATTGATTGATTTGAAGTAGAACAGAAAAGGGAAACATAACTACAGAGAAAAAGAGTAAACAACCATTTGATTTTTGTCGAATAATTTAAACAATTTACTGCTAAATGTCATCATCGTCCTTCTATACATCTGTCCAACATTTGAATTATTTCTGGCCATATTGACAGTTTCCTTATTTTGTATATCATGTTCCAAATCTTCTCTATTTTATTTATGCTTCATATATTTGCCATATTAAAGAAGAATTTATTACAGCGTGACATTCACAATATAAGACAATCTCAAGAAATATATTTTTTAAATGTGACTTTAAAAGCAACATCTGCCTCGAGCACCAGCTGAGTTACTACATGTTTACCCTCTTAATCTGCACATTAAGCCATTGCTTTGATTCATTTACAGCACTCACATTTCTATGTATCTTTAATGTATTGCACATTAATGTGCATTTGGAATAATCTACAGTGCTATACATAGCTGACATTAGAAAGCTGTTAAAAGCATGCATATGCACTGTTTTATGGTCTTCATAACTTATAAGACAAATTGAAATTCAAAGATGGGAATTTCCGCTGGGCTGCACGGTGGTGTGGTGGCTCACAGGAAGGAGGGGGAGGGGGTATGAGCAAGACCTGCAAACTCCTGTGTGTGTGGAGTTTGCATGCTCTCCCTGTGTACACAAGGGTTCTCTTTGGGTATTTCCTCTCACAGTCCAAAGACATAGATGTTAGGTTACTCAGTGACTCTAAATGTTCCATAGGAGTGAATATGAGCATGAGTGGTTGTTTGTCTCTCTGCGTTAGCCCTGCTTTGAGCAGGTGACCTGTCCAGAGTGTACCCAGCCTCTCGCCTAGTAGCTGCTGGGATGGGTTCCAGCTCCCCCACACCACTGCATTAGAATAAGCACGTATAGCAAATGACTGGATAAATGGATGGTTTTGGCCCAATTTAGGATGCGTAAGTTTAAAAAGAGGACCACTCATAGCACATTTTTTAGAAACATCATGTTTCTTGGCCACATTTTGAAACAGTTTTAAACAAATCAGTCATTGCTTTGATACATAAAGTCAGAGTATTGTTTACTATGTGCATCTCTTAACAATACACCCATCTTCCAATAGCTACTTCTAGCAAAATCTAGATTTATTCATAGTTTATGGGTTTTATTTAGTTTAGTTTAGTTATATTTATAGTCTATAGGGTAGATATCATATTACAATGCAAAATCAATCTCAAACATCTGTGAATCTGACAATATATAATTAGTCATATGAATCCAATTGGACACCTTTGGTATGCAGCAGACTTGTCGAATTTGAGCATAAATGTCTGACAAATTTAAACACATGCACTTACACGAGGAGGGCAATACTTCAATGAATTCAAAGCACTCACTCTTAAACCCTTTTAAAGATTGAACTGAACTTGCCCTCCCCTCAATGCTTCGCTAAATGTATGGATGCACTATCCACAGTGCATTTGTGTTAACTGCTGTTTTCTTTCTTTTTTTTCAAGCATCAGTTGCATCCATCAATGGTAATTGCTCATGCCCCCTACGTACAAGCACAACAAACCCATTCAGCTTTCACCTCATGTTAAAACATAAAGTTCTTTTATATAACGTTGGTGACACCTTTCCACAGCCTGACATGTCTCTTTTACAACTGCAGCGTCCTCTTCTGCTCTCTGTCTCTCTTTCTGAACTTGATGATTTAGGGTCTCTTGAACGATTCTCAGAAATTAATTTTCCAGCATCCACTTTGCACCCTTGCTGTGCACTGACTCTGTTCTGCTTTCAAATTGCCACTGTGGCTCAAAAATTACCCAGAGTGACACAGTTGGTTGAGAGAACAGAGCAAAACAAAACAGAACAGAACAGAACAGAGAAGCTGCATGTTTGATTTGTAAGCCAGCCTATTTCCACGCTCTCTGCTCTGATTGAAACAAATAAAGTCAAATGCTTAAACCTTTCTCCTCCAAGTAAAACCTGGATTGTTTTCAACAAATAATCAAAGCCAGACAATGCTGCATGCCAGTGTTTTGGGAATATTTTCTTACATCTTGGTCTAGGTTGGAAAAGTGTTAAAGGATGCTGTATGGCAATGTTATTCTGTCAACTGGTCTTCCATCACTTTGATCCAGACTGAAATATCTCTACAACTAAAGGATAGATTGCCATGACATTTACGAGACATTCATTGTCCCAAGAGACTGTTTCTTAACGGCTCTTGTGATCCTTTAACCTTTCCTTTACAACCTTATGGAGTTAACAGTTGTGGCTCTCACATGTGATTTTAATCACTTTTGTGATTCAGACTTAAATTTGGTTTAGGACTGAATAACATCAAACTAAAAATGTTCTTTTCAGCTGTTGTGGTTTCTGTTATTTACAGAATTTGCACAGTAAATGGAAAATGTACTGACGAAACATGAGTGATAGTACTGTGAGCATAATACACAGTACTTATTTTCACTGCTGCTGTGTTTGCAAAGACAATAGCATAGATGTAATTATTATGACATGATCTTAATTCTTGCAGTAAAATCTTCACACTAGAAACCTATATAGGCCTTCACAGACTGGAGTAAAAAGAAGTGTCTTTTCCTGAACACCACCAAGACTAAGGAGCTGGTGGTGGATTTTAGGAGATCTAAAACACCGAGCCAGCCAGTATGCATTAATATGGGGGAGGAAATATAGACTGTGTAGAACTACAATTACTGGGGGGTAGTTCTAGACCAGAAGCTGGAGTGATCCTCCAACACAGACACAGCATACAGGGAAGGGACAGAATAGCCCTTTCTTCCTCTTCTAGGCTAAGGTCCTTCAATGTCTATAGTGAAATGCTGAAGATGTTCTATCACACTGTTAATGCAACAATGCTTTTCTTTGCTGTTATCTGCTGGGATATGCACTATGGACAAAGACTGTAGGCATCTAGACAAACTGGTTAAAAATGAGGCCCCAATGTGTGGCTCATTGTCAATTTTCATTCTCAAATAAAGTGGAGCCATGACCAAATATACAGTATACAGTCTATGGCCATGACCCACCCTATTCTGCCTCTAATTGGCTAGATTAGCCATGACCGGATCTAATCATTAGTCGTCCACATCCATGGATGATGTTTAAATGCACAGTTGCCTAAAACTAGTCTGTGGGCCAGTTTTTGTTTAGTCATTTCACAACTCTTTCTCCTTGTGTTTTCACAGCAGAAATGATATGACAATGTACAAATTTTACTGATTGGATTTGTGGGGTGACCCAATTTAAATTATTAATATAATAATTCAAATTCAGAGTATACCCACTTCTACATGCACCACTACACCACTGCTCAAAACCAAATGTTGTTGCTGTTTAACAGTGACTTGGAATATGTTTCTCAAAACCTATAATGGTGCGACAGACTGGCGTCCTGTCCAGGGTGTACCCCGCCTACGCCTGCTAATAGCTGGGATAGGCTCCAGCCCCCCCGCGACCCTGCATTGGAGAAGCGGTATCGATAATGGATGGATGGAAAACCTATAATGGGGAACTATTACTCTTATATCTCAAATCTTTATTGATATACTTATTTGATTGATTTCAATTACTTATCTTACTAAAAAATATGTGTAAATGTGTAAAATTTTGAGCTGCTGGACAACATGAATATCCCCCACGATGATGAATAAAGTTAATCTGACCTTTACCCTGCCTTGAAAGGAGGTAGATACAACCTCAGATGAACTAGCACATGACAAATGTTGTTTTTTTGTTTGTTTGTTTGTTTGTTTTTTTATTTTCTATAAAAAACAAACAAAATGTTGAAGCAATGTATAAAAAAATAAGTGAAATTCATTATCCAGCAGCTTGTAGAACTATCTTTAAAAGTTCTGCCATGTCATTCAAGTGAACTTGAATGCAACCCCTTGATTTCAGTATGTTCTTTTTCTGTCATTCTGATGTAGATTTTCTATTAAGTTACAGGTCATTGTCTTGTAGCCAATCTTTAGATGTCAGACAGATGGCTTAACATTTGATGTTTGATTTTTTTTCTATACAGAAGAGTGCATGTTCAACTCAATGACTGCAACATGCTCAGGTTCCATGATTAAAAAACAAGCAAATTACTATATTATGACAATGTTATGACTATATTAACAGTCAATGGTTATGACTAAAGCTCTTCTCTTTGGTCTTGAAGAGAATTTCTTCATAAAACCCATTCAAATACAACTGAATGCTTCATGTGCTTAAGTGCTAAAACTTCCAGTTTTATGCAGAAGTGAGTGTTACACTTACTACTGATAAGTAACAGGACTTTGATGTTATTGAACCACTTGATTTCAGTGGAACAAGTACATCATGATGTCCTACGGATGCAGCAATTACAGCACTTTATTCCCCAGTAGAATGGAACAAGCTTAGATATAAATAGCAACAGCTGTCAGTCTTTATACACATCAGTTGACCTCCTTTGTTCATCATTACTTAAAATATCTGGAGTTCTTTATTAGCTTTGTACAGTGAAGTCCAATTATTTATTATGTCAAACTTGAATTATCAAGCTGATTGAGATGATTTTTGTATGCCTTCTGCTTTTTAAAGAAGAATTGCTGCTTAATCTTTGTTCTACATTATGCACAATGTATCCTCACGGCTTTGATTCAGGATGTAAGCAAAAGTCTCAACGTATCTTCAGATTATCAATATGACCCACACTCATCAGCAGATATTCATCTGTCAGACTTTGGACAGCTCTCAGATTTTCTGTTCCATCAGTTAGGACTTAGCTACATATGAGGAAATAGGTGTTGCTTATTGTTTTACAGAGCATGATGTCAGACTTCTTTGAGCTGCCCTGCTTACACTTCTGCGTTCTGCACCAATCCAGATTATAGAATATATGGAACAGGATGCACAAACATTCATTTTTAAATTTAAACAAAATGGAGGAATCTTTTTCTTTGTCAAAGCGTTTTATTCTAATGAAAATGACAAGTGGTAAATCCCAGCAACATCCTGTTTATTTGGCTGCAGTGAGGCTGGAATAAAATCTATTTCAAAATTTAATTTGCTAATAAATGTCGCTCATGGATAATTTATTCATTTGTCTTCCTTATGGCTGCCTGAATTGCTTGTACAACAAATACATTGTGCAACACAGAACAGTTGGCAGTAACATCTCCATGGCACATTGACACTGGTATGTATTAGTCTCATCCCATTTAAATCATGCTTCGATACGTATTTTTAATTTTCTGGTGGGGAAGAACTGAGAAATTACAACTTAACACGACACATGTCTGCTTCTTTTGGAAATAAAATGGCTCCTCAATCTTTCCTTTTTCTTTCTCTGTCTTTATCTGTGTCTTTACCTTACAGCGAGTGGAATTATTTCCCTTTTGTTTGAGGACACATTTCAACATCCGGCTGAAGGTGGATTCATGTGCCGAGCCCAATACTTTTCAAATAAACTAGGATGTGTGAGACTAAATCCCATTTGGTGGAAAGACACCTGTTATGAAATGTTTTATGACCCCTAATGGCAAACTTAATTCTGTCAACTCAGTCTCCATGGTTATTGACACAACATATTTGAGGCTTTGTACCTCCAACTCTTTTTCACTCTGACGCTGCAACTGCAAGCAGCTGTCCTCGTTTTCACCAAATGTATTAGTTTGTAATCTCAGTCTTCATTTCCTACCTGCTGCTCTTCAAAGGCTTTCAAAGTCCTTCAAGAGCTGGGGCAGCAGAGAGAAAAAAAGAAAAAAGGACATAATTTATATTCTGCGTTAACTAATGGAGGAAAAGCAGGTGGTCTGTGTGTGTGCGTTCCTATTGTGGGGATTCGTGATGGAGAGGGACAAACAGCAGGATTCCCTTTGATTTAACTTTGTGTGTGTGTTTGTGTGTGTCCTCAGGGCTCCATAGAGGAGCGGCTGAAGCAGCTCCAGGATGCACACAGAGACTTTGGCCCTGGATCGCAGCACTTCCTCTCCAGTAAGAGTCCTCTTCTACTATTTGAAGTTGGTGCCTTGTGTATCACTAGTCTGTGCCATGCTGTGCCAAGGCACCATCTCAAAGAGTGTGTGTATTCGCGGGGATCAGGGAATGGGGGTTCGGTTTGGTGTATTACAGTTAAGCTGTGATAAGCCTATGAACTGTGGAGTTTGAGTGTATGTGCATGGGGTTGTGTGTGCATTTGGGTTAGAGGTGGAGCTGGCAGGCTTTGTTTGTCTGTCTTCTGCAGTTCCAGCACACATGGCCCTCATTTGAGCTGAGATACACACTTGTAATTAGAAATTCTGTTTCTCCTTCTACCTGCTGTTCTACAGGCTACAGAGAAAGTAGCAGGGAGCCTAAAAATGTGAGTTAATTTAAAGTGACGATGAAGTGTAATAGCTCTATGTTGCAGGACTCTGTGCAAGTGTATCTGAAGTGGTTGGACTGCTGTCTGCAGTGTCGTCATCGGACCTATCAAGATTTACTGCTGTAGCACTGGTCAGAGCTGCCACACTGGGATCTGCATTACTCATTGCTTATTTGATTTGTTATATTTCCAGGCAAGTCATTAAGAACAAATTCATAAGAACAATAAAAGCCAGGCAAAGACTAATGCCATAGGTAGTGGAAAAAGGTTTTTTGGGGATAATTTCAGTCCAAACAGTATTTGTTTTGGTAACTTTCAACAAAGTACATTTTGCAGCAGAATAAGTAACAAATTGTCAACAAGCAAGAGAGAAGTGGCCATGGAGAGTTATTTAAATGAGCATGAACCAGTTAATATTAAGCTGAATGTAGAGAGATGTCAAATTAAAAGAAGAAAAGGGAGTGCATTGTATATTTTTGATGCAACAATTATGGCACACACACAAGATAGCAGAGTGATAAAGGACATCACGCTTCAGGAAAGCAGCCTTGCTGACTTATGTATGACATTGGCATAGCTTAAATTAAAAGGATATTCATTTGAACAAGACCCAGTTTCTCAATTTAAAGTGCCACACCACTATTTGGGTAAATATGTTCATTTTCCACCTCCCCTCGAGTTAAACAACTGAGTTTTACCTTTCCCCTGTTCATCCAGCTGTTCTCTGAGTCTGGC
>JAPMNP010727808.1:0-18249 GCA_029874935.1 Atherina boyeri
CAGGATGGAAGCCAGGCAGCGACACGGTAAGTAGGGCAGAGGCTGGTCACCAGATAACACTGTCTGTTGATAGCTGACAGTTTTTTTTTTTGTTTTTTTTTTAAATATGTTTAGCCTCTAATTCAATAAATTCTTCTCCACAGATCATTCCCGACCCTTCAGGCAAGCTGAAGTATTTTGATAAACTCAACTGAACTGTTTTTCTGTTTCCCCAGTCTATGAAATCCAGCCAGCTTCAAATAAAATGTGTTTTCCTAAATTGGTGTTTGTCTTGTTGTTTTAATTCATTTGAATGAGTGACTGCATGGCAGATCTACAGTAATTTACATAATGCCTTTGCTGCATCACAATGAAAACAAACCGTTGTCATTAATATGAACTCAGCCAGTGGCAGTCAGGGTCAGATGCTTGTTAGCGATAACTGATTCCAAAGATCAAGATAGATATGTAACGTGTAATCATCCTCTACATGCAACACCACTTCCTCTCTTGTGTCTGCTAGTGTGCTATAACATAAATGTCAGAACACAGAAGATTTTCCACATATTGCGATCAGAACTAGCTGTAGGCTCTGCACCTCATTCAGTCATCCAAGACTCACTTGCAGTCATCTGAGTTTAGACTGCAAATGGGGATAAAATAGTTCACCTCAGTTTTATTTCAAACCTAAAAATTTAAGTGATATAAATTCAGTAAAAATGCCTGTGTGTAAGTTTTCCATAAGTGAAAGACTCATGTATGTGTGAGATTGTGGAGGAAATGTTCTGTTAAGGAAGTAACATTGCACTCTTAACAAAGTGAAAGGGATTCATCCTGCAACTACCTCATTCGGCAAACCCTAGCTTCACTGCATATCGCAAGTTATACTTGTATCCAAACGCTTGATTTTATCTTTTGAGAGAGATTTGTGGTTTAATTGCTACGAAAAAAGCAAATCAGCCAAACTCAAATCCAGATATGACACCAGGATTCAATCCATCGACTGCGTATTCCAGATTGAGAATTTGTTTCTATTGACTCCCATATTGAGGGAATCGGCATATCAAAGTTTTTTTGTTTTTTTTTATCTCTACAAATAGCTGACTGCCTATTTGATTCTATGCAGAGCTGAGGAATAATCTACATATTGTTGAAGTGTACAAAAGGTAAATAGTTCACATGTGTTTTTAATAATGGTTATTCTCTATTCTGCTCCATAGAACTTTTCATGTGATTTTATTTTTAATCACTTTTTTGGGCCTGGTTTATTTTCACCTTTTAAACAATACTCGCATAAACCACAAGGATCAATGAAAAGATAACCAGAAAAAAAGTAGAAAAAGAAACAGGATGTATGTCCATATATGGATTTATGAACAGGTGCGCCTCCTCTAGGTATATTTAAGCGAGGTTTCTGAAGCCAATGTACCACTCTTTGACGGGCCAATGTAGATCTGTTTATGCTGGTTTTCTTAATTCTTTGTCGGGGGGTAAACTCCTGAGGAGCATATGAAGAAACACATTTTGCTTTTGTTCACATTCAGAGGACTAGTTAGCAAGGGGAAGAAGGGGAAAAATAGAAAATGGCTAATTTCACATTACAGCCAGCTGAACCAAAGGACGTGCCAGATATCTTGCGACTTATAAAGGTAATTAACATGTTAAACTCTTATACTTAGTTGTCTTATATGGTAAGATGACCACTTTAATAATATTTTATGTTTAGTGTGCATATTGTTTAAAGCTCAATTCATTTGGCTTTTACTTTTTTGCCTTTCAGGAACTTGCTAAATTTGAGGAGATGGAGGAGAAGGTGATACTCACTGAGAAAGGTGTTGTAGTTTAGCTCTTTATTTATTCTTTTTATGTTTTTTATATTTATGAATCTTTTAAAGTCAGTGTCTTCCTTTTATTTAGATCTACTAGAGGACGGGTTTGGGGATCATCCGTTCTATCACTGCTTGGTTGCTGAGGTCCCAAAAGAGAAGAGCGCAGATGATAAAAACCTCACAAAAACTCACGATCAAGGGTACACTGTGATTGGCTTTGCAATGTACTACTTCACTTATGACCCTTGGATTGGAAAGCTTCTCTACTTGGAAGACTTCTTTGTAATGCAAGAGTTTAGAGGTAAAGTTGGTGACAAGTTAACCAGTAATGCAAAAAGTTAATAATTAACATATGCTTTGTAATGGTGGCATGAGCTGTTGTAATTTTCCTGCATGTTTAATCTTTAACCAGGTCTTGGAATTGGTTCCAGAGTCATGAAGATGCTGAGCGAGGTAGAATTGCCTGTGTGCAATCTAAGCTTTTCTGGTTACACATTTGTATTAAGTGCTTTATGTATCCTCATGTTTTATTTCCTTTATATATTTTCTTTTTTCCATCCCCCAGACAGCAGTAAAGACTCGCTGTAGCAGTATGCATTTCATTGTAGCAGAAAACAACAAGGAGTCCATCGAGTTCTACAAGAGAAGGGGTGCTGCTGATCTCTCCTCGGAGGAGGGCTGGCGTCTTTTTGAGATTGATAAGGAGGGGCTGCTGAAAATAAGTGCCAAATAGAGTTTATTGGTCACTGACCTGCCTTGAATTCTGGTGGAAGCAATAATCCTGTTAAGGGATTTGGCACAGTTTAAATATATTTGTTTACCAGTTGCTTTTGATCATAAACTCCCTTTGCTGCTTTAAGCTTGTGTACATTTTTTATTTTAAATAATGTGAATGAACACTGCATTTAAAGAACATGATATTTATATGCTATATTGCGATATTATTTTAATTAAATACATTTCATGATGCTGTAACAAGTAAAGAAGACTGCTTGTGACATAAATAACATATTATATGATTGATTTTTTATTTGTATGTAATATGAAAATACTGTATGACTGTTGGGTATTGATTTCCAGGGTGATTGTTTGTTTGCAGGGGAGTATATTTTTATGTAGCATTCTTGGCTTCGTACTGTTTTTGTTTTTTTTTCTTGTTGATCAAATTCAATAAATGCATACATCTTATTTTAAGTCACCTTTGACTTTAAAGGCTATCCATGAATAAACCTGTGTTTGAAGTATTACCATGTTACACGGTCATTTTAATCATTATGCCTGAGTTACTTAGTCAGTGGAGGTTTAAAGACTCCTTAATGACAAAATCATATAGGACCAAAGTGTGAAAATGAATGTCTTGTTCTCAAAATGTTAAATACTGAAAGCAAAATTATTCAAAACACGTCAAAAACCAAAGTTTGTTATACAGCATGGTCAGCATTATTTGTAACTTATTATACAATAATTACCATTATTAAATATATTACAGTATTGACTCTGGGCCTGTTTCATAGATTTTAAGGATAATTTCTGTTAATATAATTACTGCCTTTATTTCAGCTTAAATTATAGTGATTAGCCTACTTTCTAGTCAGGAGGTTTTAGGATTTAGAAGAAACAAAAATTTGGCTTTTTTATTACATTGGCATAAAGAGAACTTGAAATTCATGAACATTAAAATCGTTGAGGTTGTCTAAGCAAAGAAAATGCTGTCTCAGAAAATTAACCTTCTAGAGTGAAGTGAACTGCTTTTATATAAAAAGCAGTCAGTGTGCTGTTAAAATGTATACTTTCCGTTATAAACTCGTGCTTTAATCGCCTTTGTCCGCCAGTCTGCTGTTTGGGGGAAACTAGATCAGTTCTCACTTTGCTACAATGGCCTCTGGACTTGAATATATTAAAATTAACACTACAGTGCACGCTTTGACATAACCCAATTGAACAAGAGCCCTCAGATTATGGCCTGTTTGGTGCCTTTCGGGTGATTTCCACCTCAACCCTTCCGCATTTTCCTGCCGCTCTCGGGCTGTGACGTGTCGTGCTGACGGCGGCCTCGGAGCTGGAGGAGCGGGGGGCTGTAGCATGACAAGATCTGGCTCCAGACGTCCTGCTTCGTTTTCAGCGGTGCTCCAGAAACAACCCCCTAACCCCTCCTTCTCTGCTCCTCTCCGGCCCGCCCAAATAACACAAAATTCCCGACTGAATCCTGCCCGAGTCTGGGGGAACCAGGCGGCCTGGGAAGCCGTGGAGCGGACAGAGGGCATCCCTGCAGCCTAAATCTGGTACGCGGGTTATTTATGCTCCCGGGGCTCTCGTTGTCTGAGCTGTGTTTGCTTCCTTTTGTGTCCGTGGCTGTTTGTTTGAGCATGCATGTGGTATTTTGATTTAATTCTTTATTGTCATAGAAAGGCCGCATTGGGTTGGGCCTTTTCTTCTCAGGCCCGGGCCTCATAGAGGCCGTAATTGGTAAAGCAGGCCTATCCGGTTAGCTAGCCAGCTTGCCGAGAATAAAGTATGTCTGTACTTGCTATTTGTCATTGGCCCATGTTGTTACTTCTCGATTACCACAGCTAACGTGCAGTAAAGACTTCCTGTGAACCGTAAAGATTATTTCCACACCTTCTGAAAGCATTTTCATTAAACGTTATAATTAGCATTTGTCCGGACATGAAGCTAACAAAATGGCGGCAGCTGGTGTGATGAGAATTGGTTTGCAGAAAAGGTGCACGTTTCGCCTTCCTTCAGTAAGCTATACACAATGAGCACCACGCATTTATAATGAACACAATTTTGCTTCATATTCTGTTAACTACATAACGAATGTATGTTATTGCAACCAGGTCTTACTAAACGAGCTTTTAAACCTGCTATAGCGCGACTTTGCGTGTGAAATCAGTGCTAGCGTTACTCCAGTGGTCAGTCGGAGACATTACCGTTAATCATCTCTTAGGGCTTGTTTTGAGCAGACGCACATGCCTAACTAGCAAATCTAGTCCAACCACTGGAGTTGTTGGGTTATAATGTGTCATTGTTATCGTTGAATGCACGGGTGCAGTGTAGTTCGCCACTGCTCCACACACACCGTTGTCATCTTTTTTTCCCACCTGGAGGTGGGGGATGGTACATTGAGAAATTAAATGGCACCTCGGCTGCATTGGTTTCTGTTTACATCTCTGCACCCCTTGTTTGTGACAGGGAGAGATTTTTTTTCATGCTTGCTCTTTTTATTTATTTATTTATTTATTTATTTATTTATTTAAAATTTTAAATTATGTCAACACTTGTTGGGCTGTGTTTATCTTTCAGTATTATGCTTTTAATTTTGGTCACTGAAGTAGTGATGCGAGCATGTCATTGACACTGGTCATTTTACGAGTTGTCCTTTGCCACAGTCATAAACTATCGTTATAAAAACCCATATTCCTATTGTGTTTTGGATCAATCTAACAATCAAACATTTTCAAATAGGATTGCATCTTAGAATTTCCACTAAGTTTTAGATGAAAATGTAATTTCATGTCTAAGTATTTTATTTGTATTTTTTTTTAAAAATCTCTTTAGTAAAACTTCTTTAAAAGCAAAAAGCAAAATACAACTCAAAACATATCACAACAAATGGCATTGTTGTTTGAAATGTTAAATCATTACTGATTTATTGATCAAATGGTGTAAGGTGTGAATTAAATATGCCTGAGCAGCAAGCATTGGCGCTCGACAGTTATTGCAGTAATAAATACGTTTGTTGTGGGATTTCTTTCCTTTAAACCAGAAAGGAATAAGGCTAGCACAGATTTAGATTTATAATCGACAGATAATTGTTACACAGTTTGAAATAATTAACATTTCGGTTTAGTTTGATACTGATATGCCAAGTAGGAGTTATGTACACACCTTTTTTTATAAAGAGCCATTTATGTGCAATGAATACTGAAACTTATGCACACTGCAATAATTTCCCAGCACCAAAAACTATAAAAAGTGAAAAGAACATTTGTAACTTCAAACTCTTACATAGTTTTTTAGTTTTTTTTTTTTTGTTTTTTTTTGCTGTTTTTTCCAAGCCAAATAGTGCTCACATTAATGTTTGGTACTTGTATTTTCAAATTAATCCATGACATCAAGTTCACTCGATGCTCATCATCAGTGTGGTTGTCTACTATTAGAAAAAAGGCGTCTAAACATAAACAGATTGTGGCTGTAATTATTCACGTAGGTGCCAAAACTGCAGCTAAGGAGTGGAATTCAACAAGATGACCTCAATCAAAGTGACAGTCAAACCACAGTGGAAGAGATTTTTTTTAAACAGATATGCCTGCTTTGTTAGTTAATCAAGTCTTTAGAATCTTTTTGTTTGTTTGTTATTTTAATTTTTTTTTAATTTTGCGAGGATAGATAGCGGCTGCTATGTTATCATGTAAAGCCTACAAAGTGATCTGACATGACAATGTAATGTGGACATCTCATACTACATTTTTCTTCCATCAGCTTTAGAAAATAAGCTTATTATGACACTCCCGGGGTCCATCTTGAAAGAAAATACTTGTGCCATAGACTAATAAACAATGTTAGTCACGATCACATCTGCATTCTGTGGCATCACAGTTGTTTCTAAATGCAACACTGACCTTGAAACACACACGATCATTTCTTGTGTGCAAATTCCGTTGCTTTAGTTATGTCACATTTGGTACATTTCATAAGTAATTTTAATCATAATCTGTGGTCAGTTGGTCTGATTATGCACATATATACACATGCAAGATATTGTGACATACCAGTAAATGGCTATTTTTGGAGAGTAACAACATGATAGATACTTATGAAGAATTATTCATGGGGTGGACGTCTGCATTGTTTGTTCAGCTTTGCTTCCATTACCTTTTTGTTTACTAGTGATTTAAGCCTTATCATTTGATTTCAGCTCTCCAGTGACAAATGCAGTGCGAGGACAATGGATGAGGATGTCACCAGGCTTGCAATACATGCTGAAGAGCCTAAAATAATTATACACGGATCGGGTAATAAGACATGCTTATTATAATATTTTCTCATCTTGATAACTATCATTAATGCTAACTGGTCAACCTGCTTCTTTCAGATGAGGGTGGTGCGGACGGGCAGGAGTTTGTTGTGGAGCTTCAAGAAACAGTGTTGGTGTCCGAAGGTGAGGGTGAAGGCATGGCAGTTCACAGGTTTGCCCCAGATGAGCTAGTCATCCAGGATGCTGTTGAAGATGTGGTTTCTGAGTATGTGCACTGCGATGAAGATGAAGATGTTGCTGTAGAAACCTGTGTGATGGCTCTGGAAGGAGAGGAGGAAGGTGTTGCCATGGGTGACATTCCAGAAGATGGGCTCGACCCAGAGCAGCAAGAGGATGATCAAGATGGCTGTGGAGATTATCTAATGATATCCTGTAAGTTTACTATTCTGCAAAGTAGATAAATTAAGTAATTGAGTGAGTCAGATTATTCAATCCAAAATGGGTTTGAAATGCATGCGATAAATCAGATGGTTTGAACCAGATACCCCCAAAAGAACCAAAAAAACTGTTGAACTATTAAATTGGAATTGTGCTGTTTGGCATAAATTATTGAGGGGCAGAGGGAAAAAAATAAGAAACATAATGAAATAGGGTGGGCCAGCTGTATTCCAAAATTATTTATTTTCCTAGTTATGTTTAATACCTGCGATTTTTCTTTCCCATTGGTGATTTAGCTCAATGTCAATTTTTAGCTCAATTCAATAAAAAAAAGTCCTTGATTGTTAAGTTTTGAAATGCTCAGATTGTAGTTGATCACAGATCAGTGTTCCCTCTACAAAGTTTTGTAGCCATGGTATCGTCAATATATTTATTGGAATGTCTATTCAACTTGTAAAATGTAAAGCAGCTTATCAGCGGCTACCTTTCCTCTCTTCGGACTCCACATGTAATAAGCTTGTCAGATGCACTCAAAAGCTTGCCTTACCTGTGGGCTTGATTAATGGAGTTTAATTAGGTCCCACTTCTCTCCCAGTCGCCACACACTGCATGATGTGTTCACAGAACAGATCTCTTGACTGTAGAGTAGCCTACTACTGCGACTGCCCTTCTGGAGGTGGCAATGCAGGCTCAATTAAGAAATGTTGACGTTGTGTATGTGAAACAATTTAATTCTCTTTATTTTGAAGAGGCAACGCTAATAATATAGCCATGGCGCCACTACAGGTAAATGTTTTTCCCCGCTCGTTCAGCCATGACTGGTGAAAGGCCTGCAAGTCCTAAAATCATCAGTCTCTGCTGAGTTTAAATACGTTCACCAAAAAATTCAAGTTATCTTCACATTTACACTATAACATCAGAGCCAGACATACCAACAAGGTTGGCATGGAAGTTCTTAACAAGTTAAGAAGACTGTTCTCATTTGCTGTTTTAATCAGATGTTTTGATTAATTTTCTTTAAATGCAGATATTCTGTAGAATGTCCAGGCAATGTCTACAATGCATGATGTTTTTAAGCCACTATGTGAAATGTGTGTGATGTTGCATGTTTTACATGGGCACTGCCGAAAATGCCTAATCCAGAACAATATGGTCCATTCTCTGGAGTGATATGGCAAGCACATGTTCTCCCACATGTGATACCAAAGTGCCCAGCACCACTAGCATCAGTATTGTATCTGCTGGTTTGCTTTTTTGCATTCTATATGTTGCCTAGGTATTCTATACAATACTGGATTTCACACATTGACTGTAACACGTAGATGTACTACATGAACATCATTCTGCAGCGGGGTTGAATTAGTTACAATATTCAAACAATGAACCTTAAAAATGTCCCTTTCACATCTTTGTAACAGAAATTAGGTAAACAATTATTTTCAACTTAATTTTGTGAAAGCCAGCTCTCATTCTCCCAAATTGTCAAAATAACAGTCAAAGCGCTACACCAAAGCTTTTGATTGTTTGTTTTAAAAAAAAGTCTTTTTACATGTAAAGGGAAGTGATTGTAGTTGGTGCATCAAAATAATATTACACTTTTATCTCAAATATGACCACAGGTTGCTGCACACACTTTTCTACTTCTGCGGATGTGAACATTCTTCTTTACAGTTTAAAAAAAGAAACTGATGTTAAATTTCATAGTTTGTCATTTTAATCAAGTTCAAGCAGTCAGTCAATTGAAGTAGCCTAATTGTAGTGGGCTAAATGTCACCAACCCACTCAACATTTTCTTTAGTGTAAAAAGTTGTTTATTCATTCCTACAATACATAAAGTATAAGAGCACTTTTGCATTTACAGTAAATTAAGGGGGTTTATGTGCAAGTACACATGTTTGAAAGCTTATAGGTTGATGTTCACCAGTGATGCATAGAAAGACCTATGTACCAGTCTAAGTAATAATTTTGGAGCTAGGAATGAACTTGCCATCAATATTAGTAGGCATTTATTATGTTTGGCAGAATTGATACAGTCTCTGACAAAATGGTTTGATTGACTTTTACTAGTGGATGAAGCTGGTAAAATGGTGTCTGAGGATGGAACAGAGGTAACGGTAGAAGGGGCCGTGGAGGACCAGGAAGTGGAAAAGGATGAAGATGGACAGGAAGTTATAAAGGTTTACATCTTCAAGGCTGATTCTGGAGAAGATGACATGGGTAAGATGTAGTTACTTGCTTACTATCCACTAATGACTAATAATGTCTCCATTTGGTTTNATACAAAACTGACCTTGTTTACCCAGTTACAAACCAACAGTGATAATGGGAGAAAATGAAAGGCTCTTGTCCGAGGGAATTTCACGGATGTTTTTTTTCTTCTTCAGGAGAATCTGTCGACATCAGTGATGGTGACACAGAGAGCATGGTGTTAACGGAGTCTTCAGGCCAAACGCTACGAGAGAAGATGGTTTACAAGTCTGTTGGGGACTCTCATCACAATCAAGGAAATCACGGTGAGTCTTTTACATCCACTGAGCGGGGACAGCTGTCATGAAACTGAACGTCATTAGTTTCTGGATTTGTACATGTTGGGGTCATCTACAGGTGGGCCCAAGGTGACTGATGAGGTTTATATGGAAGTGGTGGTAGGAGGTGAAGAGCCAGTAACTCACGACCGCTCGTATGACAGCGTGTCTCTAAGCAAGGACTTCATGCCTGTGGCCTGGGCAGCTGCTTATGGTCAGCACCCTTGTCTATTAAATTGCTCATAAAACAACACTGGAAGCCTGTGCATTAAGCACGTCTCAAGAGTGTCGTGGCTTGAGCTTTACACAAGCAGGGTTTATTTGTTTTTGTGGTAAAGACACTCTGTTTTTTTCACCGCCAGGTGCAGATGATAGTGAGAGCTGTGAAAACCGGAATGGTGCTGCCAGTGCACTACTGCACATTGATGAATCAGATGGGGTTGATGAAATCAATAGACAACGCAATAAGAGTAAGAGACGGTCAGAGCCTCGACAGGTCCAGACAGGTAAGAACAACAATACAAATAAGATCAAACTTTCCTCACTATTCACTAAATCAGCGTAAATATCGACCACTCAACCGGTGCTGTCAGCGGTCCGGGGGGATAAATTTCCCAGCCTCCCAAGATATCTTGAGTCAGAGTCCATGGTAAATGGACTGTACTTATATAGCGCTTTTATCCAAAGCGCTTTACACTACATGGCATCATTCACACCCCGATAGGCACATCGGGGGCAAGTGTGGTGATCAGTGTCTTGCCCATGGACACTTCGGCATGTAGCCTTGGGGAAGCCTGGAATCGAACCAAGGTTAATAGACGAATGCTCTTCCCCAGAGCTACAGCCGCCCATGTACACCGCTTTGATATTTTTTAATCTTAAAAGCACAAAAAGCTCTGAAAACCTAACAAATCCGGCCTTGTCTAATGTGCTTCAGTGGGTGCCCATGCAGAGAATATCCGAGTGTATGGATATGGCTGCACGCACCCTGATTGGCTCATTACGTATGAGACGGTACTTAACCATAGGTCAATTGTCACATGCCTCTGTTTTTATGAATGGAATAGCTCGGGGCGGGTCGGTAAAGTAACACAGAGTGGCTGGTATGAGAGGAGGAAACTTATTATTTGTCCAGTCACCATGATACCTATCAGTCATGACTAGGGATGTATACCGAGTACAGGTATTGTTTGGTACCGGTTACACAAACGATACTGTTATCAGTACTTTTTGAACGTTTACAATTGCGTTACCATGACACCGTTGCATAATCATGACACGTCGCAATCACCTCTCTGCTGCCGTCAGCCGCAGCGCCTCTCAATCATCTGCAGGGCACTCATTAAAAAAAAAAAAAAAATGCAGTGCATTCATAATATAATAATGAGAGAGTGCGGCGTCTTTGACTGCTTTAGTTTAAACATGGGAAAGTTGGTTGCCAGCCAAACGCCAGCGAGGGCAGCGCCGTGCCAGCAGCACCTGTTTTTTTTGTCTGCTTCTACATCTTCAAGTCACGGTATTATTTGTCCAGTTTGTAGTCATTAAAGGCAACCTTACCATTGTTGCGCTTAGCATAGCAGCTAGCCAGCCAGGAACCTGTAGAGCTCACCTTCCTGCTTCGGGAACCATGACAAACCACCCCGCCTGTAACTACTCTGGTTACAAAGAATCCAGCTTCTTACTGATGCCAAGGTCGTCTATATTCCATTCAATTAAAATGTATGATAGAAAATTGCATTAAAAACACGGGGAAGTGGCGGTGCGTGGCGCAGTGGGTTAGGCGCGCGCCACATGTGTGGAGGCTATAGATCCTCGCTTGCAGCTGTGGTCCTGGTTCGAATCCCGGCCTGTGACCCTTTGCTGCGTGTCATTCCCCTCTCTCTGATCCCTTTCCTGTCTAACTACTGTCATAAAGGCCACTAGAGCCAAAAAATCTTTAAAAAAAAAAAAAAAAAACACGGGGAAAAAACAGCGCAACTTCCGTCGACTTCATACGTTGCCATGGCAACATATAAACAATGCAAAAATGCACTGTATTAAATCAGCGATTATGTAATGTGAGTTGTTTCTCATTTCAGGAAGGAAAAAGCAAGTGGCCTATCACAATGATGTTATGCTACTGGGTCTCTGTTTCTTACCTATATAACCTATAAAAAAAAAACTATACTTACTAAACAGATGTGAACTGAATACAGTTTCTATATCATGTTAATCACTGCATTCAGCTGCCTAATGTGCTTAAGAACTTAATGCTTCTTTGATTGTTTCACTCATTACACTTGTCTGTTCATATGAACTATGAGTGCATCCCAATTCAGAAGTGCAGGATTGGGAGTGCACACGGGAGCCCAAGATTCGGAGTGAGCTGGGCAAGGGCATTTAGGATGGGATTCGTAGTGAGGGTCGTCACTTCCAGTGTATGAAATGTCACCTGCCGGTGTTTAAAGAATAACGGCGCCAGTCCAGTTGTTGCTGCTGATTTGCTGTTTTTTCTTAAACGCACAAATGATTTGAGGGAGCATGAAGCGTCAATACTGCGCAGAATTATTGAATCTTTTCTGACTAGGTCACTTGATTCGATTTCAATTTATCTGTAAATAATTGAGACTGAGAATCCTCTAGAGATGCATTTCAATGTCTATTTCCCTTAGGTTGTGGTAGCACCAAAAATGGATGTTGTTGCTTAAAACAACTAAGTTGTAGTTGCATTGTTTGTTTAACAAATGTATAATTTTATCTGTACAGCTAATGATCATATAATTCTGTGTGGGCTGCAAACTCCTTTGTGTTTGTGTAATGTTACAACCTGACAGCCTGCTTTTCTCCAACCTCTCTCTAGCGGTAATTTGTTTACAGTGTTGTCCGCTTTAGTAGGCTTTTGTCTTTGACAGTTACTTGAGCTGTTGGACATGTGGACAATGGGTTTGAATTCTCCCAGATGTTATTTTCAAGGGTTTGCAAGCTGTCGTCACAAAGCTGACTAATGTTCAGTGAAGCAAAAAAAGAAAAACTACTGTTAAGTTGTAGTATTTGAAATCATGTCACTCCAGGACTTGTAAATCAGATAAAACAAACCAAATTGTCAGGAACTGATAAATTAAACAAATATAATTTTTAAGTTAAGGACACGTACTGCGCTTCCAGCACTCAGGACTTCTCCACTTCATTGTGCAGTACTACTACACTTTAATTCATCTTCCTAGTAATTATATTTGGTTCATTCTTTGTCAGTTTCATATTTTTAACTCCAGATGTTGTTAATTTGAATATATTACATACGTTCTACCTTTTTTTCTTTTTTACACCTGATTGTTTCAGACGATATTCACTAAAACTGCTACTAAGATGTAAAAAGAAAAACAAAAAAACAGCTGTTTTTGTTAAAGAAGTGTTTGCCCATGTAGTAATTTCCTTCTTCCCTTTGTCCCCCCCCCCTCTCTCTAGCCATCATCATCGGTCCATATGGCCAGCCACTGACCGTTTACCCCTGCATGCTTTGTGGTAAGAAGTTCAAGTCGCGAGGTTTCCTGAAACGGCACACCAAAAATCACCACCAGGACGTTCTGACCAGGAAAAAGTACCAGTGTACAGACTGTGACTTCACCACCAACAAGAAAGCCAGCCTCCACAACCATATGGAGGTGCACGCTCTGAGTAGCAAGGCCCCTTTTGAGTGTGAAATGTGTGGCAAGGAATTTCACCAGCAGGGGGTGTTATTCTCTCACAGACTGCAGCACCACCACCGGGAGCCTAAAATCCAGCCACCTCCTCCGCCCACCAAAATGCATAAATGCAAGTTCTGTGACTATGAAACTGCCGAGCAAGGGCTACTAAATCGACACTTGTTGGCCAGTCACAGCAAAAGTTTCCCCCACATCTGCGTGGAATGTGGTAAAGGTTTTCGACATCCTTCGGAGTTGAAGAAACACATGCGCACACACACTGGCGAGAAGCCTTATTCCTGTCCGTACTGCGACTACAAGTCGGCTGATTCCTCGAATCTCAAAACACACATCAAGACTAAGCATAGCAAAGAGATGCCATACAAATGTGAGCGCTGTTTCCAGACTTTTGCAGAGGAGGAGGAGTTAATGCAGCATGGACTAACGCACGAAGAGAATAAGACACACCATTGTGCTCACTGTGATCACAAAAGTTCAAACTCCAGTGACCTAAAACGCCATATTATCTCTGTTCATACGAAGGACTATCCACACAAATGTGCTGTGTGTGGAAAAGGCTTCCACCGGCCATCTGAACTTAAGAAGCACTCAGTATCTCACCGTACCAAGAAAATCCATCAGTGCCGGCATTGCAATTTCAAGATTGCAGACCCTTTTGTTCTCAGTCGCCACATCTTGTCTGTCCACACAAAAGAGCAGCAGGCATCACCTGAAAAGAGTGAGCCTAAGAGGACAGAGACGCACACTCCTGTCGTAACATCTAAAAGGTCTGCACCTAGCGGGTCGAGCGGTTCCAGCACGCCTGCTAGAGTTAGTGCAGCCAGTTTAGCTAGCAGTGTGACTGTAGTTATTGGCAAAGGACAAAAAGAGAGGAGAATTTATCAGTGCCAGTACTGCGACTATAGTACCGGAGACGCTTCAGGTTTCAAGAGACACGTGATCTCTATTCACACAAAAGACTATCCACACCGGTGCGAGATCTGTTCAAAAGGCTTCCGACGACCCTCGGAGAAGAACCAGCATATCATGCGTCACCACAAGGACGTGGTGCAGGCAGAGTGACTCTGACCGAGCCAAATACTGTGTGCCACAACAAAGAACAATGTTAAAGCATCCATCACACCCCAGTTACTGCACCCTCAGCACAACACCAGTCAGGCTGAAACAGTGTGGTATGGGCCGCACTTAAGTCCACTTACTTGTTTTGCTCTTTTTGATCCTCAGCCTAATGTTTGTTCACAGATGTATACACATGTACATAAAGTTAATGTTTTGACAGTTAGCAACCAAGCCCCCCCCTTCATAGTCTCGCACTCCTTACTGCATGTCCCTTGCTGGTGACAGTGTGCATGGCAATGTCTTTTTGTAGATACACATTTTTTTATTTTTGCAGGTAGCAATCAGTTTTCAATCACAAAATGGTCCTGATTATTTGTCTTAAAACTGAACTGAATTTTTTTAAAATTGTTTGCGTCATTTTGTCAAAATGTACTCAACACAGAGGTATGGATTAGCAACCTGTTCCCAGTAGCACTTGTAAAATTGTGTATGTATGTCTGAAAGGGAGTGTGACAGACTTAAGAATTAGGAGAAAAACAAAAAAAACAAAAAAAACTCCTGTGCTTCCTGGTACTCTGATCCCACCACTCTGTAACCGTGCTTTTTGTTGCGTTAACGAAAACACAAGCGTAACTGTGCAGAGTAAGACACATTATTCTGAGCTTTATCTACAGGCAATCATGCTCATTGAATTTACACAGAATACACAGAAAAGAAGTGAATGCATCATTGTGAATTAAAGCTCACTTGTGCAGATAAGATGTGGTGCAATCATGAACTATATTGCTCCATGTCCAACATTTCCTTTTCATGTCGGCAAATGTGCTGCATATTGGTGAAAGTAACCAAAGCAGTAAAGATGATGCCCTGAATGACTATTTTTATTCAATTATTGCTAACCGGGGAGTTAAATCCCACTCATTTGAAACGGCTCATATTTTTTTTTTGTTTTTGGATGAGAATTATCCCTCTTCTTCATGTGTGTATGTTTTCCATCATAACTTATTGACTCATTGCAAAATCAAACTACAGGCATCGTATACCAATATTAAGCTGGGTTTAAAAAACAAAAAAAGTTGTCATCAGTGTCCCAATCTAAATGTTTGGTTTAAGTGGGAATCATACAGTATATGTGGTGCTGCAAGTATGAAACTATGGACTGAACTTTGTTTTCACCATCACAGATGTACTTTTGCCAGTAGAAATGGAAAGTGTATATCTTTTTAGATGCAACTTCAGAAGACAGGTGCTGGTGGTGTTCATGTATTTTGGCTTTTTACTTCTTTCCTTTTTTTTAACACCTGTGATCATTTCTGTTTTTATATTTATTTCATTTACAACTTGTTGTATAGTTGAGTGTACCTAGACTTCTATGGGATGTAAATTATTGTTTTGTATACAAATCTGTACAAAGCGTGTAGATGTAAACACTTGATAAAATGGAAAAATGAACTGTGTTGTAATGGATGTATGTTGGCGTATTTGTTAAAAATAATAATAAAGCAAAGTATTTTAAATGTTTGTTTTTATTTGCCAGTGACATTCAAATATTGTTGTCAGGTTGGTTTTAAAACAAAAAGTTATATATATTAAACCAGGCTGAACATTTGCGAGAAGATTAAATGAACTGAAGATGTCCTGGTTCACAGCAGAGGCCTTGATAGAGTTTCCACAGCAAGGGTTGTGGTCCTCAGCCTGTATCACTAATTTGATGGCTGGGACAGAAAATTAGGCAGGTGGGCACTCTCCTAAAAAAAAAAAAAAACAAAGTTAGGCCATAAATACTAAAATCACTCTTATTCAAGGTTATTTTGCAAAAATGTTTCCAATGGAAAAGTACCATTCTTGGGAAGGAAAACAATGTTTTCGGGCAGGATGCCAGCCTCCATAGAGACCAGCCTGAATTTCTCCATCACCTCAGCGCTGAGGTCCTCGGTACGTCCTGTAAATTTACATATTAATTTGTCAGTTTGTACAACTTCACTGAACTGAACAAAGTCAAGCTGGGTCGACAAATGATGCCATCATGATAGATGATCATTTTACCATATAGTTTGGTGACAGTGGTGGTCTCCTCCTCCTTTGTTTTAATGGTGAAAGCCAGGGCATACTCATCGTACTTGACATCAATGACAGTCATGTCATTTCCATTGCCCCAGCCTGACAAAACGAAAGGGACATAATAAAAGCAGAGAAACAATGGATGTGTTCCTGTCTGTTACCCTGTTATATGTGTACACTTACGCTGACTAACGTAGGTGAACTTCCCAGGCACATTTGTCTTCTTGGCCAGGTTGTTCATTCTCCAGCAAGAGCCATCAGACCTGCAAAGAAAGAATTGAAACTTGACTTAATTTGAGTCCCACTTAACTTTTTCCACATCCAGTGTCCCTGTCTGCTGTCTCGCACTCACCCCAGACTGGCATACGACATGTCCAGGTCCCCATCTGCAGTCGGTTGGAGCATGGCTGTGCCCATCTTCATTGAGTCTTTGCGTCTGATGAACCACGGGGCATTAGTGGCAAATCCAACCAGATACCACTTCCCTGCCATCTGTGGTGAAACAGTGAAAACATACAGTAGGAATTAGACAAAAGAGAAACACAATATCTCTGAGCTGTAACTGTAAAAACTGTTGTGCCTTGGAAGACAGTAGGAAAAGTAACTTTATTACTTAAACATAGGAACAAGAGATGTAGTTTGTCGGATGACGATCTTCCACATTTGCGTTGCTCTACACAAAAAGTGCTGCTGCATGTGTGAGCAGCCCCGAGAGCATGTGATTAATAGTAATTGAATTTACAATGATATTAAATTAATTCCATGTACAAATAGCAACTGTGGTTGTTTCAGTGTAAAACAAGCAAGGAATGGCAAGTTTATTTGTATAGCAGATTTCATGTACAAGACAATTCAAAGTATTTACTTAAAACAAAAGCATCACAGCAGGGTGCAGAGGAAGCTTTAAAAGGACATTAGAAACCAACTTTAAAAAGAAATTAAATAGGGACAGAAAAAGCTACTGTAAAAGTGATCATTCACTTCATTCCAGACTATAGCAAGAATAAATCTATTCTGAGATGGTGTGCAGCTCAACTGGTTGAGCAGCCGCCCCATCTACAGAGGCCACAGCTACTCGGTGCAGCCGGACCAGGTTTGAGTCCCGAATTGGGGCCGCTTGCTGCATGTCATTCCCAACTCTCTCTGAACCCCTTTCCTCTCAAGCTACTTTTAAGTCAAAGCCACTAAAGCCCCAAAACCCTTTATACAAAAAAACAAACTCATATTCTCCCATGTTTGTAGAGTCAAAATGTATTACATGTATGCCATGTAGTACACTCTGAGTAGTCAATTTAAATGCACACATGTAATATGGTAAATATCTGGAATAAACGTATCCTCTACCAGATGATCAAATTGCAATTAAGCGATGTAAAAGTATCTTACCCCCTCTATGTTGAAATCTGCCTGAGGTAGGACTTGAGAGGAAACTGTCAGGGAGCAGAGCACAGCTCCCAGCAGGGTGAGCACAGACGACATAGCTGTTGAAGAGCAAGGTGACCTCAAAGTTTCTTATGATGGGAGCGTTGATGAAGAGCTGGAGGTTTGTGGTTGGATCTTCAGCTCGACGACCCTTTATATAATGGAGAGTGCGTGCACCTTTTCCCCTCCCAGACAGCACACACCCACACACACACACACACACACACACACACACACACACACACACACACACACACACACACACACACACA
>JAPMNP010727812.1:0-26507 GCA_029874935.1 Atherina boyeri
TTCTAATTGGCTGGTATCTTCAGAAAGTTACCAGCCACTTTGGCTGGTGATCAAAAAAGTTAATTTCGAACCCTGGGCATAATGTGTGGACTCCTGCTGTAGCTTTCGTTTGAGGAGATTTACTTCTAAAATCAGTGGAAAGGTTTAGGAATTACACCTGCTTGCCAGAGCTGCTAGCATGGTTTAAGATTATTCTGAACACATGGGTGTTCAAGAGTTAGCTTTAGCCACATTCTCTTAAAGTGAACTGCCAAATAGTAATTAAGAAGCTTTATGTCTTTGCTATTTAATGTAGTTGTCAAGTTATAAGGAGAACCCTCGCTCTCTCTCCCTCAGAAAATGTCCCAATTATTTCCACGCCTGTTCAGTTACAGATCTTTATGCCTCATTACCCGGACAGCAGATTGGCTTATACAACCAGATAGCTTCTTCCTTTTAGTCCAGTTTTTCTTATTTTCCTTTATCTTGAGTTTAGCCTTAACATGAAAAGCTTGTTTTATATTACTTTCCACCCTGTCTTTGTTTTTTTCTCACCTTTCTATTGTTATTCTTTCACCTTCTCTTACTTTTCACTTCTTTTTTTTTGGAATTGCCCTTTTCCTTCTCCCACCTGGACCTTTCACTCTGCCTACCTATTCTCACTTTCTTCTCAAATCCTTCACTTGTTTTTCCTGATAGCCCTATATCCCGTATGTGTCACTGCTTGATACCCAGCATGTATTCCATCCCTGTCGCCAATCCACTCTTAGATGCTCCTCTTATCTTTCTGCTGCCCATTGCTAACATCTCAGGCAGTCAGCTTCTTTGACAGTGCCCACTGGTCTAACACCTGCCACTCTGAGCACATTCCTGTGAGTGTGTTTGTGTGCTTGTATTTATCTGTACATGTGAGAATTAAAGATTATAAAAAGAACATTTGTTTGTCAGTTGCTCACTGCCACTTAGATGTAAGCCTGTGTTAGGTGTGTTTATATCTTGCTTCCGTGAATATGTCAGTTTGTTGTACAGCTTTAGCTTGACATACAGCCAGACATGTAGATTATAAGATCTAGGCTGCTCGATCACTATTCTGAGATGCCCAGAAGGGGAAGTGTGTTAATTTAGCTGCTATAAATACAGGACCTCCTCCCAGCAGGTCACTTTAACACCCACTGTGCAGAACTGGACCATGGTGACAGCTTCTTTACACCATGTGTGCTTGTATATGTGAGTGTGTGCTCTGAAAAGCTGGGTCGGGTTCTGTGATGCTTGGAGCATCGATTGAGGCCACACAACAAATACGTTGGGATGCAGCTCTCTCATACGTCACTCCTTCCTGTTTTCCATTTTGTTTACAGTTATCAATGAAAACTCTTGTGTACAAGCAAATTTTATAGTTTAAGCGCCAAGCATGACTAAAATTAACTTTTTATATTCTTTATATCAGAATCATGAATATGAATATTGACTTGCTTTTTTGTTTTTATTCCCTTAGCAACCATTTTCAGGCAAAATAACTAACATCTGTCCACAGACAGACACTTGAAAAAGGAAAAGCTTATCAACCCTTATAAATAAACACTTGCGCTTTCAAATTTAGTTCTCTACTAATACCACATGGTAGTTAACAACAGAATGTACATTGTTATTGTAATTTGGTCATGTTTCTTTTACAATCAAGCATGCTGTAATTGCTTTTCACATAGGGAAAGGTTTTATTTAATGACAGAATTATTTGTGTTGCTAGATTTGCATTAACAGCCACAGTGTAGCTTTTACTTTATATGGCTTTAGATTGATCATTATCGTGATTGTATTCTGCAAAAACTCACTCAGTCAGGATTTGTATACCATTTTTTTTCCACTTTTATGTTGGAAGTTTTTACTTTTGTTCACTTTCAAGTATGGCAACAAATTTTGCAATTCTTCTCAAGCTATTATTCACCGTACATCACAAAATTATACCTTTTATTTATTTGTTTTTTGTTATGTTTTGGAAATTAGTAAATTGTTTCTTTAGGAACTACCACATTATATTTGAATAATGGGATGGTAGTGAAACCTGAGCAGCAGTCCAATTGCATGTTTCTAAACTGAAAAAAAGGAATATTTATATTGCACATCCAAAACTGGACTTTAATATTTCTCTAACTATGTCTGAACTTGGAGCAAGATGAATAGAAATGAGGGGGGGAAAGTGGAATAGAGTAAAGAAAAGCCTGAGGACAGTGAAGTGGAACAGATGGGGGATGAGTAAAGGTAGAAGAAAATGAGCAGTGAATGTTTAAAAGCTTAAATGAAAAGAAAAATTAAAAGTATCAGACAGAGACAGAGGACATATAGAAGTTTATCATGGGAAAACAAGGACAATATGTGCATTAGATATTGTTTGTGGAGAATTTGCTTGTAAATGCACCACTGTAGACTATGAGCGCACCTCCAGATAGTTCATCAGTCTAAGATAACTACTGATAAGTATTTCCCTGGTTCAATCAAATTCATGGTTTGGTATTGTTTTAGTTTTGGGGGCAAAATGCATTAAGACTAGAACTCAAGGTCAGAACAATTTTTCTTCCTTTAATTCCCCTGGATTTTTTCCTCCTCTTTTCAGTGACTGCAGTTGCCTCGTTGTTTCCAGTCCAAGTGTTTTGAACTGCTGACAGGGTGAAATAAGGCTTAAAGACTTGCTTAAACTCTGGGCAGCATCATCAGAGCAAGACCATCCTTAGGATTTAAGAGGCTTTATTATCTGCCTATGCTGGGGCTTATGAATGTGCATGAACATTTATGTGTGTATTTTTTCATACTTTTTAAAAAGTTATGAGGGATGGCTTTCTTGTTCCAGATAAGCCAGGTCAAATGTGATACACTTCCCTTATCCACTTTGGGAAATCTGTGTGAGAAAAGGAACATCACTTTGAAATCAGCATGTACAAATGTGCACGTTTGTGTGTCTCTCATTTGGGTTGCAGACTTTCAGTACTTGACAGTGTCATTATATATTCTCAAACCTGATATGCGCTGCTGCGTCTGGCTCTATATGTGTGTGGTGCATAAGTAAGTTTGTCCTAAATGATTTAACATGTACACGTCTGCCCAGCGGGGTTGTAGGCTTGTCTGTAAGAGGGCAAAAGGCCATGCATCCTCACCAATGAACACAGAATCCAAAGTGCTTTGAGAGACACACAACCTCACTCATGTATTCACATGTAGTCTGCAGTTCACTTACTCTTTCTAGGTCTTCGTCGTTTCATTTTGTCCCTTGACCCTATAAAGCCAAATGTATCATATTTGATACACAAAGTTTCTGAAACTTTTTGCATCTATGTCCTTTTACATCATTTTATGGTAAAAACTTTTGGTCAAAACCCAGTCCAATCTGCTGTACCAGATACCAGGAGGCAGAAGACTCAACTACAATAAATTTAACGTTATCACACAATAATAAATGGTGAATACTAAAAAATTATTTTTGTTAATCTTTTGTCGTATTTTATTAAAGGACCAAATGACGACTTCAGATTTAGAAAATGACTGACGAAGAGCATCACAGCTCGAAACGTTACTGCTTTTCTGCAGCTAAATAAATCGACTGCAAATTGGAGCCCTGCGGTGTGCGAGTCGTCTCTTGTTTCTTCTAAGATTTAAAAAATTTGAATTTTCTCCCCATTATTTATTGGGTTGGGCTTTAAAGGGTTAAAATTGTTTTGGTAATCTGTCTCTTTGAGAATGGAACCCTCTGCACTTCATCTTTTCCATAAAAAAAGAAGAAAAGAATACAATGAAATGTTTTTATTGTCCATCATGTAAACCTCTCTGGTTTCTTCTCTCCCTCCTCTGCCACCCTTGGTCTTTGCAGGACAGTGACATTCAGAAGAAGATTGACCATGAGATACGGATGCGCGATGGAGCCTGCAAATTGCTGGCTGCCTGCTCGCAAAGAGATCAGGCGTTGGAGGCAGCGAAGAGCCTGCAGACATGCAGTACTCGTATCATGGCCTACATGTCAGAGCTGCAGAGAATGAAGGAGGCTCAGGTCATGCAGAATATCCCACGCAGGTCGTCGGATGCAGGGCCAATGGACGACCGACGTCCTTGCAAAGGAAAAGTCGCAATCTCAGGCATGTAATTAATGAAAATGTGTATTTTTAAGGGTGGGGTGATGAGAGAAATGTTGGGAAATTGATTTTCTTTAGTATTTAAGGAAAACCAGAGGGAAGCTACATTTATTTTTTATTATAAATGTGGCACTCATCTTGAGACTGCAGAGAGTTGTAGGTAGCCAAACAATATTTGTGGGTATTTTATGGGGTTTTGAACACAATAAAGGTGAATAAAGGAATATTAACGAGATGTGAGACTGGTGGGAGCATCTGTGTCTTTGTGGGTGGGTGGAGGGGGTGGGAGGCATATCTGCTACCCAGCTGGAGAGTATACTACACACGCAGTCACTAATTAGCTGTAGATACAGTGATTGAAAGGCAAGGAGACAAACACACACATCAGCTGGACAGTAGAGGTGATTAACATTTTTGTGGTCTAATCCCCTGTCTGTTTCCATTCCAGATCTTCGCATCCCTCTCATGTGGAAAGATACAGAGTACTTCAAGAACAAAGGAGGTGAGGAGCTAGCTTCTCTATGTTTGTGAGAGAATTCATAGATGGATATGAATTATTCATCTGTGTAGGATTTATTAATGAAGAATGTCCGAGGAAAGTTGTTTCACACAGTTGTGAAATGGTTCATTCAGAAATATTGAATGTGTTTATGGAAGATTTTTTTAATATAAATCAAAGAGTTCTATGTGGAAGTACCTCGTGACTTTGGAGCACAAATAAGTTTATCGCTCACTTTTTTTAAAAGTGTGTAAACCTCAGAGACTCTCACTGATCTGTGCACAGACCTTGCAGAATCACATTTCTTCTTTATCCATTCCTGGAGCTGATCTTGACAGTCTGTTGCAGAGCTCTCTGTATTTTATTTGACTTGTTTTTTCAGACGTGTGAATCTCCTGGCAGCACAACCTGATCCAATTGTTCAGTCTTGCTGGCTTTGCCTCCTGGCTCTGAGAAGCATTAGAGTGCACGCATTAACCGGGGTCTTTGTTAGTAGAGCATGGAGTACTGTAACAGAAAACAAATTAAATCTGTGGTGCATTTAAGGAGTCACTCTTGTCTTTTTGGAACATTTGCTGTCAGCCAGGTCACAAATATCTTCTTGACATTTCAGTATTCAGCGTTGCACTGAAAATATAGCGATCATTATTTTTATATTGCCCTTTTTTCTTTATCTCACCACCTTGATAAAGTCAATTTGGGTTAACATACTTATAGTCTCAATGCTCATTCACTCCCCTGGCAGCTTGAATGGAATTAATGTGGATGACCCGTGCATACAAACTAACTCTAGAGACAGGTAGTATACACTTAACAAAGCTTAATGAGGCCATTCGTCAAGGTCCTTAAACACACCGAGACATAAAGTGAACCCAGGAGGCATGGAGGAGCATTCTATGTTACACTCAAACTTGTCCAGCCTAGTTTTAGCCAAAAAGTGATTCTCTTTGCATACCATAATAAGTTTAGTTAGTTCCAGAAGGAATATTTACATGCGCAGTCATTAAACTTATTTTGAATGAGACAGAATCCTCATTATAGTGTTTACATGACTTGTTAATGGGATATTCTATTCATATTCTTGTTTATATGCTTCAGAGCAGTCCTATTAATGAGTTTTGCCTTCATCTCCCCACTTGCTATTGTAATGTTTGTATCCATTCAAAGTTTTTATTGCATCCAAATCTCTGTAAATGTGGAGCATTAGCTGGGCTCCACGCAAGCTTTTAAATATTCTCTTTGCTTGAGCTTCGGACTTGCATTGCAAAGCAGCAGTATGGGTTGCAAAATGCTGAAAAAACCTCTGGTAGAATAAATTAGGGCGATTTAGGTGTATAAATGTCCACACAGTGCAATTGGCAATTTAAATTCTACACTTGGCTTAATTTAGTTATTGCCTACTCTGCTTGACTGTTGTTTTCAACATTTTGTTAAGACTTGCCTTCTCCTGGGTGCAAATTATTCTATTTTTAACGCTGAAATGAGGTTTTCAAGTATGCAACAGAATTAAGAAATGTGCTTTCTAATAGATTTTCTTTCCTGTTTTTGATCTAAATCTCCTCCTCGACCTTTTGTAGAGCTTCATAGGTGTGCAGTGTTCTGCCTGCTACAGCTGGGAGGAGAGATCTTTGACACAGAAATGGTGATAGTGGACCGGACTCTCACCGACATTTGCTTTGACAGCACCATTATATTGTAAGTTGTCTATAAATTCTAGGATCAAGATCTGAACAGTTGTAGTTAATATATTCAGACAATGTAAACATATGTATTATCTGAAACATTCTGCATTAAAAATTTGATTTAAGCAACATTTGTAGTTCGAGTCAAAACAAAAAAGTTGTCATGATGCAAAATTGCTCCTTCCAGATTATAATATTATGTTCAACTTCATTATTAGTGTTGTACCTGGTGATCTCACAGTGGGAGGATGCAGGGTTTCCAATCTCTAATAATGCATGATATTACTTGACTGCATGCTTTGTATGTAGAGCAGCTCTCAGATAATGGATTTGAATGAATAAGTTCAAGATTTGCAACCAAAATGTAGAGAACGATAAAGTAGCAAATTAGCAGAAGCAGCAAAGTCATTTCCCAAGACTTTCTACCTGTGCATTTTGCTTATGGTAAAGGTTGTCACATGTGCATCCTGCAGTAATGAAGCCAGCCCGGGTTTTGAGTTGCGAGTTGAGCTGTACAGCTGCTGCTCAGAGGACGACTACTCTGCAGGAAGCACGCCAAGGAAACTAGCCAGCAAACTGAGTTCTTCACTTGGGCGATCGGCTGGGAAGAAGCTCCGAGCTGCCATGGAGCCCGGACCGTGCAGTCCTGTCAGCAATGGAGGTGCAGCTCCTCTTCTGCTGCCGGTTCCTTCTGTACCGTAAGTTTCAGTTTGAAATAATGACTAGTTTCATATGTGTATTTATGTGAAGACCTATATATTTATTTCCTATATATATTACCTATATATATCTCACAGGATAACTTTCCTACCCTTTTCTTATGTGTTAACAGGGGCCCCAAGTACCACCTCTTAGCTCATGCCACCCTGTCGCTGTCACACGTCCAGGACAGCTTTCGCACGCATGACCTCACCATTTCAGGCAACGGTGAGTGGCAGCCCCCATCAGTCTGTGTCCTTCCTAGCTTTTCTGCTTTCTGTGCCAGATCAGCCATCTGTCTGCTGTATTTGTCCTCTTCTCATTCCTCACTGTCTCAAGTATCCTCCTTACATCTAAGGGACACTTTACACGACAACGTTTTTCAGGATGATAAAGGTTTTTCTCAGCGATCTGGCCTGTCGTTTACACGTGAACAGGGTTTCGGGGGGGGGCTGCTGAAAATGGTGACATCATTGCTGACTTGTTGAAGCCACAATTTCCTCTCTGTTGGATAGAGTCAACAACCCCATAGGGAACTTACAAGTTTTGTGTTGTTATTGTTGTTTTGAGCATACAGGGCCAGTAATCTAGATACTAGTAATCGATTCCCTGCAGTAACAGATGACACGATTTAGTCTGTGTTGTCGAGGATTTTCGATACACGGCAGCTACCGTTGTTGCAATATGTGTTGGAAATGGTGACATGCAATAGTTAATTTTTGCTTTTTATTCGATAAACGAATTGAACATGAGATGGCAGTAATTCTTACACAATGTCCCTTTAAGTATCTTCTGACTAGAAATGTTTCTTCTTCAGCAATGAGAGGAAAACCATAGAACACTGCATACACGGGGCACCCTGCCAACTAAAGACCGGGCATATGTACTATATTGTTTTCAGCCAAATCAGATCTTGCACCTGTCGTGTAAATGCAGGTTCATTTGCACCCACAAATTCAAACAAAAATGGCAACGTTGACGTGTAAACGTGTCTGATACTTTCCTTAAAGCCAGCACATGGTGCACCTCCTCCTTCTCTCTCTGTTCCCCAGTGTTCTTTGACTGACAGCCATCGTCAAGGTCACAATAATAAAGGCAGCACGGAGGGGGGGTGTAAAGCTGTAATGATATGGGCTAACAAGGGCCCAGACCCAGAGACACACAGGCCCCTTGTGTTTTATTCATTGGCCCCTCAGCTTGCCGTAAAGTTTCATAGCTGCACTTCATGTCGCTCCCTGCAGCTGCCAGTCTTTTACACCCAAGTGCCGTGTTTTGTGTGTTAATGTTGGGTGGTGTGACACAAGGATGAAGAGTGTGACTGTGTTTGTGCATGCATATGACTGCATGTTTGTGTAAATTTTGCATGGCATGTCAGAATATTTTTACTTATTTATACTGTTTATTTTCTATATCCATCCATTTTTCCCCCGTAGAGGAGTGTTCATACTGGCTGCCTCTCTATGGTAGCATGTGCTGCCGCCTTGCAGCTCAGCCCCACTGTATGACCCAACAGATGATGAGTGGATGTTTGAAAGTTAAGGTAAGTCGGCAGGTTTGTGTGCATTACTGATGTAAGGCGTTCATTCAAGGGTTTCACAAGCTTTTGGCTTTTGTTTCTGACTCATTTTTACTCTTGCCTTCCCCGACACTTCTGCTCCCTCTCTCATGTTGCCATTTTTCTGTTTCTTTTATGTTACTCTTTGCCTCACAGCAGTGTGGAGGTGACCCTCAGAGTTGGACAAAGGTGTATGCTGTTCTAAAAGGAACAAGCCTTTTCTGCTACCACCAGCAGGAAGATGTGGAGGCTAATATTGAGCCAGCTTTCACTATTGGCATCAACAAGGTAAGCAACAGAGTACAGTTTAAGAAATGGAGAAACCATCCTGAATGCAGTAAAAAGCTATTTGATGTTGATCCAACCTGAGCGAACCCATAGCTGTGTATTTTTGGCAACACCTAAGGCTTTAGCAGAAAGGACGGTAAGTCTTGTGGGTTGCTGCCAATGTAAATCTCAAGCCAACTGATTGAGTGATCTGAAAAAGTAGATAAGAAATGGGTTCTTTCTCCATTTCTTCCCTTCAGCAAGATACCTTTTATCTGCCACAGTAGAGCAACCAAGAGGTCAAGATCACAAAACTGTACTTGCTTCTCGTTCTTTGTGAAGAGCATATGTATATTAAACACTGAAAAGATTTCAAAATTCAGTCAGGCGGTCAGATACTCAACCTTCTTTCTGAGTTTGAGTTGATGCCTGTGGGGTTTCTCATCCATTGCACAGCTCCAACCTGAACCCTCAACACACAGCAAACTAAAGCCAAGTCTGTGAGACCAGATGTGTGAAATAATTTCTTCTAGTCTAAGCGGCCGGGTAGTGTAACTGAAGGATAAATGGGACAACGCTACCATCCAGTGGTCACAAATAGACCTGGCCAAATTTGGAGTAGACCAAAGAGATGGGAATTGGGAGTTTGCTCTTTTTGTTGGATAATTGCTGAAGGGAAATGGTTTGGAAAAGGACTAATTGGTAGCTTTATTAATGAGGGCTTATTTTCTTTGGGGATTTACAATTACAATGGCCAAAATGGACAGTTGTTGCAGCACATCATTTTGTTCATTCAGGAGATCTGGCATTCATTCCCAGCTGTGGGCATGTCGAGGCTGATGATTACAAGTGTTCTTTGTTGCCGTTTTTGTTTCAGGAGACCAGAATACGTGCATCAGAGAAGGACCCTCACAGCAAAGTTCAGAATATCTGCATCAGTAACCAGTATGGAGGAGAGGAGGTCACGCACACTTTGACCACAGACAGCCGCGAGGACACACACCGCTGGATGGAAGCCTTTTGGCAGCACTTCTATGACATGAGTAAGTGTTTATGCTGTAGCACAGGAAGTTTATATGATAAACACCCACTAAATACAGGCAAGCGCACATAGTTTACAACATTGCTTTAAGAACTCTAAAGGACATGAGCTGCAGTGTTGCATGATTCCTATCTGACCTGATTAGTTTATAAAGGATGACACTCTGTTGCATTAAACAGGCCAATGGAAGCAATGCTGTGATGATGTGATGAAAATTGAGCTTCCATCACCAAGGAAACCAGCTCCCGTCACACCAAAACAGGGGTCTCTTTACCATGAAATGGGTGAGTCATGCAGATGATTATGTGCTGTGGAAATACAATCAAAAGCATTCATGGTTAGTTTTCAACAGGTAAAGGAGGCACTGCACCTTCATCGCATGTGACAGTTTACTTTTAATTCTTTTGATGCATGTGCATGAGATATGCTGTCGCAATTACATTTTCCTCTGCAATATGTCAAACTCACATTCTGCTTTACTTTCTCTGTTCTGTAGAAAAAGAAGGGATCTTATCTGGCCAGTTGATTTACTTTCTGTCTTCTGTTTCCCTTTGTCCTTCACTTTTCCCTGTGTCTCAAATCCACCATTCTGTGGCATTTATTGTTCTGTCTTTCCTTATTCCTTTTTGTGATATTATTCATCAATTTTATCTTAAAACATTTAATTTAATGGGTGAAATATCCACATCACTGAGTGAACCTTTTGATTTTCCTCTCTCATTTCTCATCTCTCACACACAAACCCTTACTGACTTTTGCCACGACCATCAATACACACCTATCCACCCCACTTTTTCCCTTCTTGCCAACCTGTCCTCATGGTTTCTTAACCTTCTTCTGGCAGCCCCTCTTGCCACACCCTCTTGTGAGGGTCTTCTGCTGCAGGATAACGCTGTGTCCGCTGAGATTCGCGCTCTGCTCTCTTCCTATTACAACGACAGGTGAAGTAGCAGGTGTAGGGCTTCATGTAGATTCTGTTGCAGTTGCTGGATCAAATTAGAAAAATAAGGACCTGCTTCAGCTAAATAACAAGATGATGCTGCAAAACATTACTAGACTGGGTCTGTTTCTTTTATTATGATGAGCAAGCAAAATTTAGACCAATTCTGATGGGAAGATTGGTAACTAATATAAGACGCTAAGATGTTTTTCAAGTAATTCTGCATGAACAATGCATGACTTGAAATAAACCCCCCCAAAAAACTGCTTACTATGATAACTTTAAAAAGATCCAATTTTAAATGTTGCTGTTTCAGTTTGAACATTGTTTTTTTACTAACTGCAAACATGATTATACCTCAAAACAGAATCCATGCATAAATAAACTCAAGAGTAGATCTTGAAATAACGCTAAACTTCAGAAATAACGCTAAACTTCAGAAATATTCTAAATGTTCATATCTATATTATCTCTTTTGAAAAAACTTCAAAGTTAAAATCCTTTGCTGATCTGGTCTGAGGCGTACTCTCCAGAAACATAACAATGACTCTGCTGCTTCTATCTTGCAGTTATTGAGTCATCAGACGACCTCAGCAGCACTGTATCAGACATCTTGGCTCGGAGGATGCAGGAGCTGGAACTCCGCAGCCAGCTGGGCACCTCTCCCACCTGGATGTCTATGTTTGAGGAGAACAATACAAAAAGCGCTGGCTTCCGTCATCAGTGTACTTCTCGCCTGTCTGGCCACAGCCCCTGCACTCCTCATCGACTGCCCCGGAGCCCTGTGAGCCCTCACCGCTGCCCGCAGCTAGGTCTGTTGTCCTCAGATGCAAGTTTGACGTCAGACAGCGACAGCCACTGTAGCACCAGCCCCTGCTCTCATCACCACGGCTGGCCCGAACCTCCCTCAAACTTCTGTCTTTTGTCATCTTCCCCTTCCCGTCTGAGGCCTCGCACTCTCTCATTGGACGCTAAGCTCAGCACCCTTCGAGGGAGGGGGTACGGAGGAGGAGGGACCTTCCAGTGCTCCTGTCAGCCTCCTTCCTCATCGCTGCTCGCTCCTCTCCCCATGTCTCGTTCACCTCGGTCACAACACAGCACGCAGACTACGCTCTCCTGCTCCAGCTCCACCTCAAGCAATAGTTCCAGCAACAGCGAGGGCAGCCACAGCCCCGAGTCATCTGAGGGAGTTCCCTTTTCGAGGCCATCCCCAGCTCGGCGCAGCCTAAGGAACCTCAGGGCCAGACTCGACCCCCGTAACTGGCTCCAAAGTCAGGTGTGAATTTGTTTCCTGACAGACTTAAAGGCAGCAGTGCTCATTAAACCGTGGTTTAACTGACTTAACATGTCAACTAAATTCAGGCAAACTGCTTGGCCACGTGAGCAAGATTCCTTTAGCATACTTTAACAGAGGATGGATCGTGACAGACCCTCCTGGGTCAAACTGGAATGTCTTCTAACAAAAAAGTTGACAATCACTGCAGGGATTACTGGGTTTCTACAGTTGTGAAAATGGGAGGTACTCTGCTTGCTTTGAGAAATGATGGTCCTATTGCTTGGGAGAAAGAACTGCTAAGAATTAAGGACTTGGATATGCACCACACTATACTTACTGTCATATTTTAAATCTAATTGTAAAACTGGAAATGGTTTGGTTTTGCCCTCTGCATCAGAAATCCTTGCCACTCAGTGTTCCGAAGTCATCTCTCTCTGTGCACCAGCTTTATTTTGACCAGTTGTTGATATAAAGGTTTGCAGTGTTTATGCCATTGAGGCCAGTGAGCATGAACCAAAATGAGCATACAGTATAATAGGTCTAAAGTTTTCTGATAGAAACTCTTACATCTCAAGGGAAGGGTTGGTGTTTATTGCCTGTACTGGGATATCTGCTTCTATGTACCTTTTATTTACATAAAACATGATCTATGTGAGTCTCCTAAAATTACCATGCACCATTTTCTTTATGCATGATTATAATTGCAGTTAAAATGTTTAACTACTTGAGATAACTTCAAATCTGGTGAAAGCTCAGCCTAATGCAAACACTACTTACTGTTCTTGTTCTGGTTATTACTGTGATCTTCTAGGGGTTAAAAATCTGTGTTTTTACGTGTTTATTTACACATTATTGACAAGCTGCCATGAAGTAGTAAATCTTTACACACAAACAAATCTTAAGTATTACTGAAAACTCAAAACATACATTAAATTTTGCTTTGCTGCAGTATTATGGGTTGTCAGTATAAAGTGATTCCGACCTGTGAGAAGCCCAACATGCAAACATCCATTATTCTATTAGTATGAATACGGACACAAATCTTGGAAACTATTTTTAGTTGACTGTGTTTTGGAAATGCATCCTTCCTTTCCCTCCCCCATTTCTGTTGATAATTGTGGACTTTAAAGCCGTTTGTTCCTGGAACTCAGATATCAACTATTTTTACTAAGATTGATCTCATGCTTGAAAAACAGCCTTTGTTACTGTAAATCCATTTTTATAAGTTAACAGATAAACCTCTTTGTCTTTTGTTACATTATCTATTTTATAAATGCAGCTGTATTGAGAGATTATGTGCAAATATTTAACTATTAGGAATAAATAACATTGAATGTTATAACCTTGCAAGTCACCCTTTTTAGCAGGCTTGTAGTGTTCTGCGTGTTCACCATCTGAAAAGGGTGAACATGAAATGAGAAATGTGGAACTCTCATGTTTAAATAATATAACTAATTATAATTAAAGTTTTATCAATTTACAACTGCCTCAATTGTTTTCACATCTGTATCCATCTTGTCTACATGAAATACTGACTGAAATGAATATTTTATAGAAGACTATCAGTGAAGTTTTTTTGTCACAAGTAAATTTGCATATAGAATTACAGATTTCAATCAGATCAGAAAAGTTATTTAGGCACTTGATATAATGACCTACTTTTTGGATCATATCCTGTCCCCCTCTGCTTTAGTTTTTTCTCTGAAGCAAGAAAATGCCTCCAAAGCCCATTAACATAAATGACTGAAGCTACAGAAGTCTGTGCAGTAAGAAGAATGAAGAAAAGCTGACAGAACACAGACTTTATTGTCAGTGTTTCAATAGCAAAGCTGTAAATAAGTCAACAGTACAAAGCACCATCACAAACATAGGAGGTAGTCATGACTGGGTCTTCAATGAGCATTGTAATATGCATAGAGAAAAGCTATGGCCATGTTTACTGTTTCACATGCCTCAGAGGAGAACCCAAAGCTCCCTGTTCTGTTTGTAGTGCACTGTTGTACCATTGTTGTGCTATTATAACTTCATATCTGCATAAAGTATAAAACCCATACATATAATTATAATAAGACCGACATATACATATTCATCAGTAAATAACAGAATAACACTTGTAAATACTATATATATATATATATTATGCTTTACATTAAAGCTGATAATTGACTTATGTAACCCAAAGGGGGCATTTGACACTAAGTTTGGCAATTATATAAATTTTGCTGGGTTACATAAGTGAATGAACAGCATTACATCAAGTTACAGATAAAAGAGGGGTACCACCCCTAAATTATTTCAGGTCCTCCATATTAAAACATCTTTCTGTGTGCGCTTGTGCTTCCTCCAGCTCCATGATCCACTCTGATTAGCAGGCACAGCGAGGGTTGGATGCTCGCAGCGCCAGCCCGGCCAGAGTTCTCCAGGCAAGCGTAGAGAACTTTGCAGGGCATGTTCCAGCTCTGCTGATGTACGTAGATGCAATCCGATGGAGTCGTTTAGCACCAAAAGTGTTGTAGTGCCCTGGGAGAACTTGGTCAACCTGTTGGATTTTACAGGTACTTAATGATTGTAATGACGAATAGTATGTGCTACAGAGCACATTTCACATAGCTTTCTTCTGAGTAAATCTGGGCCGTGCTTTATTTCTTATGATAAACATAGAATTATCCCAAGGTAGTAAATAAAAAGCATACAATCATTTAAATCCAAGAGCTTGGCATTTTTATTCAGAATATTTCCAATTCTGATATTTTGTGTCTTGTGGCAATAAATATTGATTCACCTGAAAAATTAAAATGGAGTACAGTTTTAGCTGAAATGACTGTAGTGCCCTCTAGTGTGTTTCTGTATTACCTGCTCGCTGTCCACCAGCCCCACCAGACGCTCACAACTGCTGATGTAATCACTGACCCGGCTGTAGGGCAGCCAGTCAATCATGGCTCCGTCATACACCACATCTCCACTGAACAGCAACTTATTGTCACGGTCGTGGAGGCAAATGCTTCCCCGAGAGTGACCAGGCATATGAAGCACTGTCAGCTGTCTGTCGCCTAGGTTAATGACATCACCTAGACATGAGAAAAAGAAAGTGGGGACAAGTTTTGAAACTCATTCACATGCTAAACCACAACATAGTTGTTGTCTTGGGGCTTTATCCAACACATTCCCAGACTTATATCCAAACTAAACATCCCTTGAAATATATACTGGTTAGAATTACAGTGTTTCTGTATCAATTCAATCAATTCATCCTACATCAATATGTTGTGTTGAGTCTGGAACATTTAGTATTGATTTGATCCAGACCATGTATGAGTTGCACAGTCTGACGAAAAGGGGGAAACTGGCACGCCAAGCAATGAGATATTCTACCTGCACTGCAGCAGTGGCTCTGACACAGCAGAACAAGCCCTAGTATTGACTTACTGCACAGAAATTACCTTCTCCATCATTACAGAAAGACTAACAGATTACATTTTGGAACACACTCCAGCAGCCAAAACTGCTCAGCCTAAATGCAACAAAACACAAGCATTTCACACCCATCATAGTGATGACATGCCTTTTTTAAAGCAGCAACCAAAATATTTCAAGAAAAGCAGGGAATGCATACTCATACAAAATGACAATATGCATACCTGTTTGTCTAGGATCAAATTAAGTTTGATCATACTTATTGATTAAGCTCAATTATTGATATCTAGTCATGGAAATGGCTTTTAAAAGGTAGGACAATATTAATCAAAACTTATTTGAATACCCTCGGACAGGGTGAGTGTTGGTTACATGATTTCCTTATGTTTGTTGCTGCTGCATTATGATTTCAGTAAGAATGTTGTTAATGTGAGCAATGCCCAGGACTGTACATAGGTAGGAGCACCGGGTGGAAAAATGGGGAAAAAACATGGGATAAAAAAAAAAATAATAATAAAAAAAAATGTTGTAAAAGTGTCTCTGCAGTGTCTTCTTTCTGCCTTGTAAGTAACATAAACCATCAAAGTCATGGACACATTAGCTAAAAATAGAAGTGCTCTGTAGATGGAGAGTCAAGATAGTATCTACCAATAAAAACAAATGCTATATATTGGTCGTGTTATCATCACACATATAATCCACACAGTCTGAACTGGAGGTCTCGCTTGAAAAAGGGCTGTCTCTGCAATCATAGCCAATCAGATGTAACGGTGTAATTGCTACACATCCTCAACTAAAATGTAAAAGGAACAACAATATCTGCAACAGTCTTTGTGTTGTTGTATGGTTACACTGATTAAATCATTTGATAGGATTACACCTGCCTAATATTTACCTTTCCTTATTACATAGGTTATATGTCTCTGTGTAGGGTTCGTTTGTGGATATAAGTGTTTAATTCATTTTTGGTCTCCGGCCAATTTCACAGAGCAGTGTAATGACTCAGTGTCGCGTATGATGTGCAAATTCTAGCAATTCAGTCCGGTGCTCGCATAGAATCAATTACAGTATTCGACATAATACTTTCCCCTGGTTAAGGAACACCACATGACCTGGTCTTTGATCACAGATGTAATCCTACACAATAAATCATATCTGCTATCGCTGCATCTCCTATACCTACCCTCCTGCAGTATGTGTGTGGGCTGCACAGCCTTGACTTTGTAGTGCCTTGCCCTCCATCCTGGACTGGGAGCCTCGGCTATCTCCCTGTCACTGAGCCAGGTGACCGTCTCAAAGTTATCTCCATTGGCCAGGGCATCGACCTCTGCGCTGTGGACGCCCACCTGTTGGAACTGATGCAGACCCCCCGAGTGGTCGAAGTGGGCGTGGGTGGCAATTGCCAGTAGCGGGTTTTTCCTTTGCGGGTCTTTTCCAAGCAGCCCATTGGAGTCGATGTAGTCAGGTAGGCTCCTCAAGCCCAAACCCGTGTCTATCACTACGTCCTGATGTGTACCGCGGAGCAACCAGATGTTGGCCCGGTTCTCCGACTGGTAGAATCGCTCCTGGATCCAGAAGAGTCCGTCTCCAAGCGATTTGTGAGCGTACCAGTCGGTTGCAGACATCCCAAGTCATGCGCTTGTCAAGGTAAGCTTCAGCGGGAATTGTGCTGCCAGGTGATTTAGCGGATAGGTGCTGCTAGCCTTGTAGCTAGGTGTAATATGTTTTCATTGAGGCTAATGTGATGGTGGCCGCCGACACGCCCTTGCTGAGGAGCGCAACCTGATAGGGTGAACCAATGAGTGACGACTTGTTACAAAGGGCTTACAATTGGCTATACTTAAACTCCGCCTGACAGCGTCACATATGGGCGGGGCCATTTAAAGCCACATTTACGCTTACGCACGCTGACTAGTTTTTATAGTGTGTACACGTTGCCAAGCCGGTGCGGGCCAAGTTCTACAAATTAACCATTTTATTAGTTATATTTATTTGTGTGTATGGTTTTACGTTTTAGTTCATGTTCCGAACGAGTGATAAAACTGGTCAGCTGAATGTTACCGACAAGTAAATCTGTCAACAGAGAGCTTTAATAAGGGCTCAATGCCAGTGTGTAGTCTTGAGTTCAGCTTTTAGGATAGTGCGTTTCCACATAAAGAGCAATTCACTAACAGTCTACTTGTGAGTATCAAACGTTAGTGCCTACTTGTCTCTGACATCCTATGTCAATGCTGACTAATGCTGCAATATCGGCGAAATAACAGATTTAGTCTGCAGTGGTGTCAACACGTGCTTGACAGTGACGCTGACTGAAGACATGTGGACTTTGTGTTGCAGGTACTAGAGATACCTGTAGCCATGGCAGGAAGGGGCCGTGGGATAGCTGCATTTACCTTCAACATTGAGGCTCTGGGCATCGGCAGAGGCAGCATGCCAGAAGCCAGGGTGGGGCCCAGCCCGTTGTTTCCAGTAAGTAACAACACACACAGACACACACACACACACAGGAAATTTGCAGTGAGCTCATGATGATCTCACAGTTTAACTTTCAGACAGGCAAGTGCAATGTGCCTGGACTCTGATATAAGTGTAGATTAGATTTTTTAGGGGACAAACTTATTGTAAACTGTTGTTTTTTTTTCTTATTCATTGGACCCTCTGTCTGTCTGTCTATCTATCTATCTAATAAACTCATAATATATTATAGTTGCAAATCAGACAAACTAATGGATCTGTGAAGTATTACCATGATTTTGATAGTCAGCTATAATCTTACAACAGCTTTGCAGCTATTGGACTAGAGATGTCCTTTTTTTTATTAACTCAAATGAGTGGATTCTGTGTGATAAAAAATATATTAAATAAGATAATTAGTATCTTTTAGCTGATTAAGAGATTGTACATGCCACAACTAAAGAGCACTCTGGCAAGTCCTAACATTTGGTACAACAAATTTAGACTTTGTATTTTATTTTTAGTCTTATTTTGAGGCTCAGATTCTAATTGTTTATAAGAAGCTTCTACATCTTTCATGGGAGATTGGATTCTAGCTTTGTTTGCATCTTATTTGCCCTTAAACTCACAATTAGTTTAGATCCGTCTTGTTTGGTTGTTTTCCTGTACAGCTTTTTACTAACGCCGATCAATTTTATTGCACTTAAGTTAAAGTATTTTCTACTTTAAAGTATCTTTTGTTGCTCGGTAAGTGTATGACGATTACATTTGTTGCCACATCTGCTTCAGTGTTGATCAAAGGCAAACAATGTACCTATTTAAAGAAGACTGATTTATGATTCATCATTAAATTATCTATCCTACTGTAGACTACGGAATTTAAACCAGTTCCATTGAAAGCTGGTGAAGATGAAGAATACATGCTGGCTTTAAAACAGGAGATGAGGGGAACGATGCAACGGCTGCCACATAACATCAAAACCCAGTCCAACAAAGCAGGTGAGGAATAGAGTGGTGCATTAGAAACCTGACATCTAATAGAATTGTGATCGCTACACAATTTTAGCTGCTGTGAGGGAAGATAATGCAGCTTTTAGAAACCGAGATATTTAATTAGGGTCATACCTAGGAAAAGGAAAGGAGCATAATAATGGTAGATTACTGAGTTACAGCTGCTGTCTCATCTTGAGGCATTACAATTATTTTCTCCTGTCTAGAATTACAAACCCTCTCAGAGTTCCCTAGTTCAGTTAAACACAATAGATGCATAGCTGGCAGTAGATTCTAAATTTTCATAATGACCTATTGTTTTGTTGTTGTTGCTAATAAAACTAAGTGAAAACAATCATTTCAATGTCTTGGAATCATTACCACCACAGTCATTCATATAGTTGTGACTGTACTCATCATATAGTCTATAAAAGATTATTTATTACTGCAACTTAAGCATACAGAGTAGCAATCAGTGGTTACCTCTGAATATGTGACTTCTCTTTTGTTTATATTTAACAGAAGTAGAGAAATATACAGAAAGATACCTGAAGCAAAGTCATATTGATGATGAGGAATGGACTCCAGGTACCTACACAACACATCATCGTGGAGAAAGAGCAAATTTAGGAGGGGAGGGGTGAAACAAAAGTGAAGTGATGCAGATATTATTAATCTCTTTAGACTGGAACCTCTTTCCAAAAGAACTGATGCCCCGAAGTAAAAAACCTCTAACAAAACCAGGTAAGTCAGAGCCACCATGGCATGTAGGCTATGTGATGAGATTTCATTTGAAGACTAAAACTAAAACAAAATGTTTCTGTACAACAGGCACAAAGAAGAAAAATGTGAAGATACCCCACAAAGCTGCAGTAGAAGTTTTGAATAAATTGGATGTAAGCTTCTTCCTCAGTTGTTTGGTCTGTGTGCAACAACTGCAATACATCAACTGCTAAATTTGTCTCGATGTTTGTGTATCCATCATTCAGTTACGAGGGCTTGAAGTTGGGGCAGTGTATACAAAATTAATTTACAAAGGAGTTAGAAAATTCAAGACCCCCTTACCAATTTCAAACTTGTCCTTTCTTTGTCCTTTTCAAACTAAACATGAATTTCAGTGACAAAGCTTAAGACTGGAGTATCCAACTTACATAGCTAAACCTTTTCCTGTGACTCTTGTAATTGACCTCTGATTCATCAGTGGCTCTTACAGTACATCTAAAATTCAACTGGAGTCCATGTACTCCTATGTTAATGTAATGCACATATGGCAGACATGTGGTTAAGATCTCAAAGGTGGTGAAATCCAAGCATGTAGTATCAGTTTGTAGAAAACGTGAAAGGTTCTAAAAGCTTTCCATATGCACCGTATATGTACTGAGCGAAATTTGTATGTCATAAGCTTGAAAATTACTTGCATAAATAAGTTAATGTGAATATGTCAGGAACTGGCCAAGAAAGATGACACAAACCCAGAGAAATCAGATGATGAGACTGAGAAGAAAAAAGGTGATGAGGAAGAAATTGAAGAGGAAGAATATGATGAAGAGGATGTTGAAGAGGTTTGATTACAAATAACCTGAGAGCTAAATTGCTGAACATTTTTTTCATAGTCCTGTCATGTAAGAATTAAATTTAATGTTGTACTGTTTGCTCTTCTGTAGGACAATGACTACATCGATAACTATTTCGACAATGGTGAAGATTTTGCTGCAGAGAGTGACGATAATATGGATGGTGAAGCAACATACTGATGCAAGGATGCATTGCTGAACGATCAGTTTATATACATTAGTTATTGTAGAGAAGTTGTGGGAAAATGCTTAGCAGAGTGATTGTGTGCTTTAATTTATGTAATATGAGAAGTTTTCTTGAAATATAATTTGTAAATAAGATATGCCTAAATATGTGCAGAATGTACAACAAAGTGTACTCAAAATAGATTTATTTTCCACAGGTTGAAAGGCACATACTGTCAACATGTTTTGCCATAAAATATTAAGTGAACACTGTGATAAAATAAAAGGGCTATATGACAATGTCTAAAAGTTCATGAGTACTGCATGACTCGATGTAGGAATACTGCACACTTCCCATATTCCTAACATGCTCTTTTTATTATGGGAAAAAATTAAATTTTCTCAAAAGTCTAGCAAAAGAGACAGTTTCAAGGTACTTTAATTGAAAATTCAGTTATATTTAATTTGGACTAAATACTGATAGTGTAAGTAAAAATTAATGCTCAGCCTTGAAATAAATTATAATGCAACAGTAGTAGCAGGCATAGTTGTAACCAAATGAATACTAGGGTGATGGAATTTTATTCCTTGGGAAAATGTTAGTTTTTAGCCAACTGAAAGTGCATTTGCATGACAACCTTTAAACATCTCATCAGTTATAATAGACAAAAAACTTGAAAATATGCTAGTTGGATTGGAAAAAATATTTTAGTAATCAAAACTAATCTTGAAGAGAAATTTGGACCCTTTTTCAGTCTATCAATAATCCCTGCTAAATGGACATCTGACACCTGATTTTCCTATGGCATCCCAGCCAACAAAAATGTGAAAGTTAATACTACTTGAAAATGGCAAAATCCAAGATTTTTAATTCAGTCTCTGAGTTAAACTATCCTCTATGTAATAACACAGTGCCCTGCTATGTTATCTTAATTCCTGCATTTTCACTTTCTGCTGCATTGTCCAAACCAGGATTCTGTAGATCTCCATTGACTACTTGCCCATGTCCAGCCCCTGCATGGTTGTCTCCTCCAACAGCAAGGTTAATATTTTTACCATTTGGCTGGTCATGATGGATGTTGTCATGAGCTTGTGTGGGAACACCATGATGACTGATGTCAGATTTCACAAGAACCTCATAGTACAGAAGATAAAAAACAGGTGTCACAATGCCAACAACCAGCATGATGGCCACAGCTGTCCACCACCTCATGCCCCAATCCGCCCCATAATAAGGGTCCTTCCTCTGTGCTGGTTTATATTCCACTTCTCCTAGCAGTGGCTGCTGCTGTAGCGTTAGGGAGGACACAACCTCATTGAGGCTGTTCCGAGATGGTCCTGTAGATTTTACCAGCTGCTCAATGTCCTTGTCCTTCTCCAGGAGAAACCCTTCCACGCTGTCAGTAGAAGAGGAAGAAGAGTCTGTGGAGGACTCAGAAGGGAGGGAAATAACAGGTGAGATCTGGGGCACACGTCTACCCCCTGTGGGAGAGGCAGATTTGAGAGGACCAGTGTTGTGAGTCTCTGTGAGGACACTGAAGCGTCTCACAGGAATCTTAACTGAACGCAGAGCAAAGAAGTCCTGTTCTGTCAAGAGGTTGTTGGCACGCTTAATGTCAGCCACCTACAAATCACATAGAAAAGAAGAATATTTCAAAACCAGCTTACAAAACTGGCTATTTAGAAAAGGCTGGTTTAAAAAAAGAAAAATACAATTTATAAAACTTTTTTTTTTTTTTTTCAAAACATGGTTTGACTATTAGAACTCCCACATCTGCTAAAGCGTATACATTAAAAATATTCAAAATTTGCTCTGGACTTGATGCTGAAATCTTCCGCCCAGAGTCCTAGTAAGATCTGCAAAATCAATGGTGAAAGTGTAACATTTCAGATATTTAGATACAAGAGCATTTGCTGTTGCATATGAAAATAAGTGTTTTACTGCTTTTTACTTGCTCTCTGCCGTTATGTGCAATAGTCATTACACAATAAGAACCTGCATGTGCAATTCTCAATGTGTTAGAAAAGAAAACAACAATTTCCATGACTTATTTTCTGTAACAGGTATTATCTCCTATGCATTCTTTCAGCTCCCTTCCCTCGCTCTCACACTATAGTTTGCTTGTGAGAACAGCAACTCTGGAAAAAGACCACACCAAACTGTGCAAAATTTACTCCTGAAAGTCTCATTTGTGTTTGTGTGTGAAAACTGCTTTAGTTTGTTTTTAGTCATTGGTTTCATGAGGCACCAGAATGAGGATGCACTATTCCCAGCTACAATGACGACACACCAGTGGATCAATGAAAACGCAAAAACACTTGGTATTGAAAATGAGTCAAGCTGATTTAAGTCCAGTTGTACACATGCAAGGTAAATAAGGCTACAGTCAACTTTTAAAGATCTGTAGACATCTGTTTTTAACAAAGTGTTAAGTAGAGCAACAATTTTCATAATTTTACTCAGGTTTTAGATGCTCAGTACAACTTATACTAAGCATAATGTGCCATTTCTCTTTGCTGTACATTTAAACTTGAATAGGTTTAATGCAAAAGGTTAAAATATTCTACAGTCAGCACGCAACTTTAATAATGCCATAGATTGTTTTGCTTTATTAATTTGATCCGCAAAGTGATGATAAAAAAAGAAAGAAAAAAAAAACAGCTTGTTGCCCTAAATCTATAAAGAGTCAAACCATGTTTGTGTATGTTAAATTGAATCAAATGTTTGCATAAAAACAGAAATCAGAATTTCAGTGTGTGCTTCTCAAGAGGAGAAAAGACAAGTGGACAATATTGACGAAAGACCTACTGAGCAATGATACTGCAAGGCAATGCTGTTTAGGGTGTCCCCCTCCTGGATATCTCGGGTAAGGTAGATAATATCGTCCAATCTCTCTCTGGAGGTGCTCCTTTTTAGCCTCTCTCTACCACGTGGCCGAGGCCCAAAGCTTTCTCCATCTTCTTCTGACAGGTCATTCTCGGAGCCATTGTTTCCAAATAAGTATACATGGCCACCATTGGCAGGCTGTACCATAGTTCCTGACTGGAATCCATAGTGCTGGCTTCTATTGGACATTTTTCTTCACTGTATGGGAACAAAATCAAAGACATGTTTAAGTTCCAAATCGTGAACTTTTTACAACAGACTCTAGAATACACTCAAGGTTGCTTTAACCAATAGGATAAGGAAAGCTTGTGTCTTATTTTCTTATTTCAAAAGAAGAGAACATTTACAAATAAAAAAAATTTGTTCACACAACATGCACAAACTTTGTCCAACACTTATATTTGTTAAGTCCATGTTGCCTTTAACCTGTTGAAATATTCATGTGCGTATAATAAGTGTATGTATGAGTGTGTATGTTGTATTGGCATTACATTTATACTTGGGGTTATGGAGCAACAAGTCAATTTACTGGGCTTGTTAGGATGCAAATTGTGTTCAAGCAGAAAGGGGATAAGAATAAATAAGTTTAGAATTCGTCCTATTCCATCTTTCTTTATTTACTTGTATTTGTATGTAGTTTAGTATCCACCCGCTTGTTTTATCTTTTATTTTTTACTCGCTCTTTGTTTTTGTTTTTTAAAGCGGGGGCCAACATTTAAGTGACGTGAGATTCACCACTTAGTACCACAACATCTGCGAGTGCAATGTCAGATGTAGCCCCTTTCAAATACAGTTAAAACTCTAATCTAACTATACTATAAATATTTCCAGAGGGTGGCAATGAATCCTGGGCATAATTTTATAACACAATTAAGGACTTCATCATTATCGTCCGATGTTCAGCACAGATAAAAACAGCCTACAGTCTTAGGAAATCAAGCTAAAAAAAGAAAGAGAGAAGTCAGATAAGATATGAAGGCCCCGTGTTTAATCAATATCTGTACTTCTCTACCCTTCGGTCTGCCGTGCCACGAACGTTAGTATGATATCTTATCACATAAGGTTACCTGACCTCTCCCTTATTACAGCACAACTGCGACGGGCTGTGCTGTTCAAGTATTATGTAAAAAGATAAAATATCATGGCCTATGAAGGCATACTTGGTTACAATAGTAACACAGCTATGACTAAACGGAATTAACCTGAAACACGCCAGTGATAATTTCCTCTTTTTTTAAAAAATTAAGTACAGGACGATGTCATTAATACAGGCAAAGTGTTATGGTTTAGATACATTTCAGTTACCTGCTGCTAGTCGTCTGTCTCTAATCTTATCATGTAAGTTAAATAGTTTATTAGACCAACAGAAATTAATACTGAAAATTACAAATGTCCCCTTGTACCCGAAAATTATATCAACTGTCAGATGGATCTTGAACTATAAGCGAAATGTACATCGGACACTCTGCGGCTAAATGAGCAAACAGATCCAACTGCACCGGCTAGGCTAGTGCTAACTAGCGTCCACATAGGAATCTTTGGCTAACATTTGTAAGCTTCGTTGTGGTGAAATTGACTGTAATCAAAACGATGTTTTAAAATAGTTGTCAACGATTGATATTACCTGAAAAAAGTCCACCGTTCGGTCAGCTGTCTTCGATTATTTCCATAATTCCTTAGGATTACCTTCGGTTTCACCTTGTCGAATCGTTTGTTATCTTATCTACTTGCTAGCATGTACTGTTTCCACTCCTCACGCCACGTCAACAGAATGTTTACGTAATGACGTTATCATAGACGGGCCCCATCGCAGTCCTTAATTTTTTACCCGCAGGATGGCGCCAAAAATTAAGTTACTTTGCAAGGATCCCAAAGTTTTCAACCAGGTGGCGAACCAGTAAAATTGGATAAGTTATCTCACACGTTATCTATATTTGAAACCATTATACAGTTGACCAAGTATCTGTATTTGAAACCACTGTACAGTCGACCAAGTTTAATGATCTGTCCTGTCGGAAAAATAGGCCATGGCTGGTAAAATGGTGGCGGTGAGTGTAAAAGGTTTTGCAGGGTGATCTCAATCGGACTAGTTTCTGCTGCAAACAATTAGCAGAAAAGATTGGCTTGCAAATATATAATATCAACATTTAATCTGAGTTTAAATCTCTTTGTATAAATTAGAAAAAATCATATCAGATTTCAAATTATTCAAATTCAATTTGCCACGTTTATGAATAACAATAACAACAGACCCCTCTGGACAGCATCGTAGAGAGCGCGGCATCTTGAGCTATGCCTGTTGGGCTCACGGGGTGGAGCTGTCCGCCAGCACAAGGCGCACCATGCTGCGCACCCTTAAGAGACAAATGGGATTAAAACATCTTGTCTCATTAGGGAGCGACCGAGAGACAAGCTTGAGTCTCTGAGAAGCTGCAAACTAATCTTCCTTTTGGTACAGCGAGTCGTATTCATACAATAGCAGGAGCTCCCACATGGCCACAGGACCCCGGAGTTGTGAATAACAAGGAGAGGCTCTGAAACATACCGGGGGAAACCGCTGCATTTTGGTTATTTCAACCAGCTTGAGTCCCGTTAGGTGACAGACGCGCTTCATCTCATGCTGTTCTCCGGAAGCTAAAAAAGCTGTGGACATTCGTTTCAGTGGCTATATGATGCAGATATTATCTGCTGCTGTTTGAGAAGAGTTGGAGCTGACGACCTCATCGTTTACCGATGTTATCCTCGGCATTAAATTTATTATAGTAAATTATCTTGGACTGAGAGGCCAAGCAAGGTGGCAGGTAAGGTCACATGTTTTATGTTATAGCTCTCTTTTTCTATGTTAATGTCTCCTTTTTGTTGTTACGAGCTAATACTAAGAATGTGTGGCTACCCTGCTAGAAAAACCAGCATAGACCAGCATCATTGCAATGCTGGTCTATGCTGGTTTGATGCTGGTTTAGCTG
>JAPMNP010727813.1:0-18948 GCA_029874935.1 Atherina boyeri
GGCTAGATGGCTACATATCAGCTCTTGAATTGAACTCTTTTGAGCTATTTTTGTTATCATTATGTTTGTCCAAACACATGTACATTTAGTGGTACCAGGCATTAAAATTTACAAAACATTGAAGAAAACAAGGGTGGTCTAATAATTTTTTCCATGACTGTATGTGCCCCTAGACCAATCTCTCATTCATAGGTTGGTTAAGGCATGAAACACTAGCAAAACAAAAAGCTATGACAAGAAAATAAAAAACATCATGACTGCCCTTAAATAGATTCTCACAAAATATTTACCACATGTTAGAGAATCCAAGATGAGTCACTTCTTGTCTAAAAAAGATACAAACATGTTGTGGACAAGAAAACTCCAACTTTCAAAAGTCTTTAAATAAATCAGTCTTATTTAATTTTTACCACAAAAACAGGATAAAAGTGGTTCTCTTAAAAAACAGAAATGCCAGAAAATCTGATCTGAAACTGAAACCTCATAGTGCTATCTATAAAGGACTTGGACAAGTAGTGACTTTATTGACTGTGATTGTTCGCATAACTGTTCACAAAGATTTAATCGAAATTAGTCACAACAAGGTTTCTGGACAGAGGTATTGCTGGAAAGTTTTTCCAGTGTATCAACTTCCATCATTAGGCAGACACATCTGAGTGTGAAAAGGGAACTGGGAGTCAAGCTAAGAGAAGCATACAGAAATAAACTGAAAAGCAACCTCCAGCAAAGCATCATGCAGGATTTGATCACAGTTTTCATTAAAAAATTGAGATCAGATACATGGAATATTAGGCAAAGTCAGTCAGGCAAAACATGTTTTTTAATCGTCTCAGCTCAGGATGATGCTAATTTTTTCCCTCCCTTGCTTCCAGCCACACAGACTTAACACCCTCCATGGACCCACAGCTTTCCTGTCACACCTCTATAGTCTCACCTTGCACCTCAATCAAGGAGTTTAACACAGCTTCACCAACATCTTCCCCCACATCAGGAAATACTGAGACCCTCTCTGCCTGCCCCTCCAGCCTGTCTGTCTCCAGCCGTCAAATGAAGAAGCAGCTGGAGAGAAAGAACTGGCAGGCTCCAGGCCCAGATGGTGTCAGCCCCAAGGTCTTAAAGATCAGCTAAGCAGGATTCTGCAACACCTCTTTAACCTTTATTTGAGTCAGGGAAAATGTTTAATTGCTGTGAAAGACATGGAAGTCCAGCCTTGCTCCAGTACTGAAAAATCACTACAAACCAGCTGCCCTAACAACTTATATCATGAAAGTCCTAGACTGTTATTGGCCAACCAAAGTATACAACTCAGGATGTCATCAGGTTGCTTACTGTTTTTAGTTGGGACTGAAGATGCCATCATTTACCAGTTTAAAGGAAAAGTACAGTTTCTTTTTTTTTTTTACCTGGACCTTATTTATAGCATGAAATATGTTCATAAACTCAATTTTTGAGTTACTTGAAGTCTATCAGGAGGTATTTAGATCCATCACGACTAAACACTGGTGAAATGAAGGCATCTTTTGGCAGATAATGCTTTATTTAGCAGCTGAAATTATGTTGCCCCTCCATTGAATGGATATTTACGCCAGCGCGATGGATCTAAATACCTCTTGATAGACTTCAAGTAACTCCAAAATTGTCCAGGTGAGTTTATGATTGTATTTCATGCTATAAATAAGGTCCAGGTTTTAAAATAAGTCCTTTTATTATAAGTGCCCATTCCCACCTGGATCAGTCAGTACTGTGAAATTAATGTTAATTGATTTCTCGAGAAAGTAGAATGATTCAGCTTGCAATTTTCCACGAGAAGCTCCAGAAAATACAAGCAGTTGCCTCCACAATTGCATAAAGGATTGTACTTGCACCTTTTCTGCTTCCAGTGAGACAGAATCACACATTCTGTTTATATTTATTTATTTATTTTTATCTATTTATTTGTTTATTTATTCATTTATTTATTTATTTATTTATTTTTTTTGCTGCTAGAAATGTTAATTTTTCTGAGGGAGTCATCCCAAAGGGATCAATAAAGTAAAGTCTAAGTCTAAGTCTAAGTCTAAGTCTATTTGCAGGAATACTCGTATAACTCCACAGTTTTGGCTTGTGTCAGTGATGGAGAAAAGAATGAGTACAGGCAACTGGTGAACAGCGTTGTGTGGCATGGTGAAGAGACAATCACCTTATCTTGAATGTAAACAGGACAATGAAGATAGTTGTGGAGTTAAGAAGGGCCATGAATAAACCAAACATTATTTGCATCGATGAAGAAGAGACCTCCGCCCTCATATCAGGTGGGGGACCACAGATACCGGATGTTCACCTAAAATGCCGATTCAACTGGAAAATGCAACAGGCTCTTTACAGGAGGTTGCATATAAGTCTGTTGTATCACCCATAACTCCCCCTGTGGGATCAATTTTAATAAAAGTTTTGTTCAGCATGGTTTCAATTGTACAAATGGCTTTAAAACTCCATCCAAAGCCATGGTGTTAAAAAGGTGCAAATCTTTTCCAGCCGGGAGGCTTTTGTGTCTGACAGCTTGGTGTCAATCACCTTATCGAACCCAAAGAGTGAGGGAAGAAAGTAAAATGGGTAATGGCGCCCAAATGGGCCTGCTGGAAGTGTTGACTTTTACACAATCTTATAATTAAAAGTGAATATCAGCCCGTTGATGTGATTGGTGGTGTGACTGGTGCTGATTTTTGCTTGGGAATCCGTTAATCATCAGAGCTGCCAAGTTATTCTCGAATGTTTGCATAAGATGTGTGACATCATGAATTTTGAGATAAACACAAGTCTGACTCAGAATTTGTCAGACCATCAAGGTGCCAGCTGTCTCGGTGCAGGGCATGTGGTCTGACAGCTTAACACGCACATCAAACAACTGTCAGACCCCCCCTCCCCCCCCAACAACCCTAACACACAGCTAAGCAACAAAAGCACACTCTTCATACTCTTGGGTGTTGTAGGTATCACCAAAACCAGGCTCATAAAAAGACAAACACACAAGGTCACAATGTGAGATCAAAGCTCTGCAGATGCACTGCCACTGTGTTGTCCATTTGTGTCTTTCTGTCCTTGTGCACTGTTTCAGCTACTACTCATCCTTTCCATGCAGTCTGAGTATGACCAATCACGGATGCATGACTGTCAAATGAAAGACAGAAATATACTGATGTGGCTGAATTGAGTCCAAAAACGAGAAGGGTTTTAATGACTGCATTGTGTGTGGTTTATAACACAAGGCCACACATGAGAAGAAAACATCAACATCAATATGTGACACAGGTGGGCAAATAAGAGGGTATCCGGTGGAAACAGGGTCTCTGGTAGCTGAAGGAATGGACACACTGGAAGAAAGTTCCAGCTCTAATTGGAAGTTGTCACTCTTACACACCGAAAATAGGACATCATATTTTTTGTGGGTTTTTTTTCCCATGGAAGAAAGTCTCAGAAAGAAAGACTTGAGATTTCACATCAGCATCACTTAAATTGAAGCTTTTTAACATGCCATCTTTGTTTTGTTTTTTGGNTTCTACAAAGAAAAAAAAAGCTGATGAATAGACTGCAGAAAAATTGAGCAGATGGACAATTTATCACGGCCTGGTATTTTATTCAGCCACACATTCACATCCCCAGTCAATCAACGCAGCTAAAAACAGCTCTCTGTCCCACCAGTGTACAGATAGGAAGCCTGCTTTGATTCACTTCACTTTGGTTTTTCCTGTACTGCCCAACAGACAAAGAGCTGGACGGACAATTACAAGCTGATCGACAGAGGACAGGGTTCGGGTGGAGTCACAGAAACACAATCACCTCAGTTTAATTATCAGATACCGAAAGTTCACATCACAATAATTGTCAACAACAACAATTCTCTGAGGGTAATAGATGCGGGTGAGTAAAGAGATGGGAATAAATCCTCATCTTCATAATTTGAGGAAGAGGGGGATGACTAAAAAGGCAAAGGGAGAAAGATGGAGGGGTGGGGGAAGGTTTTGAGGAGGAAGATTGTTGAGTGATACAGTAGTTGTGTCTAAAGGTCGGTGCCCTGGCGCCACTGCTGCCATTCTGCTGAGAGACGGAGCAGGCTGAAGACTGAGATGTGCCACCTGGACCAGAGAATACAGCAAAAAAGCATGAAGAAAATTAGCTATTGCTTTTTTCCCCTACCATTTAAGAAGCTTTAAAGTTTGGAAATAATCCTATTGCATACTGCTTTATAAACTCCAAATGTGTTTTGCATTCAAAAGTAAAGCTTACATGAATTCATTGTAAAAAAAAAAAAAGAAGCACAACACATCTGTATAAGATTTAATTAAATGGATTTATAGATGAAATAAGGGGAAATTTAAGAAGTAGCAGAGAAAAAGTAAAGTGTGGATGACGGGGGGTGAAGGGTGTAAACCAATATTAAAGGGTCTCAAGAAAGGTGGCACCAGAACAACTTCAACACACCGTGGCATTGATTTTACTCTGGGAACCCTAGTGCTGGGACTCAATGTAATTTTTTCTGAAGATTTTCCTTCATTTGGTGTTTTGTTCATGGTGATAAACATCAAACATACAGTTCAAAACATCCAAATAGTGCCTGTGGAGTGAATGTGGTGTACACCCTTTACACACTCCTCAAACAACTCCTCTGAGTCTTATGGGCGGAGGCCCCCAAGATACCACTGTTTTCAAGAGTGAAAAATATTTATTTTATTGTATTTTACTGTGTTTTTAACTTGTAAAGCAACTTTGGGTGCTTCGAAAGGTGTTGCCAAGTAACTCGTATCATCATTATTATTATTAGCAATGTTTCTTCATAGTCTAAAGGTGATCACTCAGAACAACTTTGTTTTAGTTTTCAGGGAGCTTTTCCTTTAAGTGGGAAAAGGGTCCAAACCATGCCAGTAAAACACCCCCACAACATAACAGAGCCCCTCACTGTAGGGGTCCAGGGTTCAGGTTTTTCCTTTGATCTGTCATCCATTCCCTCTACCTCAGAAGTGTTTTCAGTACAGTACTTCTAGCTCTAATTTTATTAAAGTGTGTTTGAACAGAACTTTGAACACAGAAATAGGCATCCACACACCTTCTTTCTTCATTTATCCTTTAACACATTGACAAATGCTCCAATCCATTGTCAATTCCTAACTTTTCTAAAAATGGATATTATGTACAATATACAGTGTTTGATCACCTCTCTCGATTAAAAGAAGATTTTATATATCATGTAAACTCAATGTTTTGATACAAAGTGCCTCTTAATGTAATGATAATTCTCACTATAATTGTAATTAATTTGTTTTGTGCTTTTTTAATAGGAGCACATTTTTACACTATCTTGACAAAGCAGTCTCAGCTATGGTGCAGTAAGTTTATATTTTTGTTTGTCTTGAACAGTTGAAATGGAAAGAAAATACAGTTTACTTTTCTGTCATTTATAATCTAATGTCAACATTTTGCTTTTAATACCGACAGTTAATCACAGGTACATCTTTTTTATCCCCAGGTAAGGCTTCTACATGTCTGAACATGTACATACAAGATCAATAAAGACAATGGAATCTAAATAGTCTCTTCTTTGTTTTAATGGGTGAAAGGGCTCAAGTATCAGCATCACTTTCCATTGATATTAAAATCACCTACTACATGAAACTTGTCCGGGCTTGAATCTAGGATTTGTGTTCAAACATGCATGTCTAATTAACTTTCATTGTGTTAAACAAATGTTTTAATTGTATATTATATTGCAAGTTGGTTAGAAAAAAATACTTTTGACAGTTTTAAATTGCCCCTGCAAATGTATCTAATTGTCCAGTATTATCTGAGAATAAAAGAGCTAATATAGATAAAAAAAAAGTAATTACAAATGCTTGAAGCAATGCTGATCTATATAAAGTAACGCTGAGCTACTAATCAAATAAGTAGAGGGATGGGTGTATGTGTATGCAGTGTGGAGAGAAGGAGGGCAGTAGATGGGAGGAGGGGTCTTTGTGGGAGGGTGCATATCTGGTGGGGATATATAAGGTTGTGTTGATTTCCCACATAGCAACAGACTTTACAGTGCTGTCAACAACTGTGAGTCTATCGTCTCCAAACATTTTTGTTTTTATTCAGATAAAGGAGAAGAAGAGAAAAAAATGGAGGTGGTGGAAACAACTTATGCTCCTTATGACTACTACGACTATGGGGAAACGGAGAACTCCACCATGTGCGACTATTCAGAGTGGATGCCATCGTACTCTGTCATCCCCGTGCTCTACATGCTTATTTTCATCCTGGGCCTGTCTGGAAATGGTGTGGTCATCTTTACCGTGTGGAGAGCCCAAGGCAAGCGACGAGCTGCTGACGTCTACATCGGCAATCTGGCCCTCGCTGACCTCACATTTGTGGTCACTTTGCCTCTGTGGGCTGTTTACACTGCTATGGGCTATCACTGGCCCTTTGGAATGGCCCTGTGTAAGATCAGCAGCTACATCGTTCTTCTCAACATGTATGCCAGCGTCTTCTGCCTCACCTGCATGAGCTTTGATCGGTACCTTGCCATCGTCCACTCTTTGTCCAGCAGCCAGCTGCGCACCCAAAGTCACATACGAGGCTCCCTGACAGCCATCTGGCTGCTCTCAGGTCTGCTGGCTGCTCCAACTCTTGTCTTTCGCACCACAAGATATGATTTGGAAACCAACCGCACAACCTGTGCCATGGACTTCAGCTTGGTGGTGACAAATAAGGAACAGGAAAGCATTTGGATTGCCGGTCTCAGCATCTCCTCCTCAGCTCTTGGCTTTCTTCTTCCATTCTTAGCAATGATGGTGTGCTACTGTTTCATCGGCTGCACAGTCACTCGCCACTTCAACACTCTCCGCAAAGAGGACCAGCGCAAGAAAAGACTGCTGAAGATAATCACCACGCTGGTGGTGGTGTTTGCTGCCTGCTGGATGCCCTTCCACATTGTGAAGAGTGCTGATGCCCTCTCTTACCTGGACTTGTTCCCAACCACCTGTGACTTCCTGCGCTTCCTGCTGCTTGCTCACCCCTACGCCACCTGCCTGGCATACGTCAACAGCTGCCTCAACCCCTTCCTTTATGCCTTCTTTGACCTGCGCTTCCGATCCCAGTGTCTGCGTCTGCTCAACCTGAAGAACTTCTTGCACGCCAGTCCACCCAGTTCCCTGTCCTCACAGAAGACAGAGGCTCAATCTCTGGCAACAAAGGTGTGACAGCAGCCGGGGGTTCAGAGAAGTGAACAATGCAGAACAGTGCAGATGAATCAGAACTTTCCAGCACTGGACAGTTGCTTGCAGACCTTCTGCAAGCAGTTTCAGGGTGTTTCCTTTGCCATCCTATAAGTGTGAACTCTAAGTGTGAAATGAAATGGACTGATGGTTTTGGATGTACACCAAAACTCTGCACCTCACTTTAAGTAGCAGGGAAGCGAAACTGAACAAAAGAGGAACAAGCATTAAACTTTTTCTGGGGAAAAAGTGGACGAAATGCTTATGAATTTCTCTAAGTTCCATTGTGGACTTTTTGCAATGCTGAACTTTGAACACAAGTCAACACGCTGATGTGTATTACTCATGCATTTGCCGCTGCTGTTTTTGTTTTCACATGTAAGCACTTGAGGTGTCATATCTACCGGATTACCTGACAAATAAGTCTTATGGTATCTACACCACCGCAGGCAGTGTTATGAATATGAGTGTGTGTGCATAGAATGGGGTGTGCCAATCGCCAAGAAGTGTGAGAGTCTGATAAGAAAGATGTGACGTGTTAGTGTGTGTGTATGGAAGAGAGGTAGGGTTGCGGGGGGTTTGCAGACACACTAGACAGACAGATGGCAGCTGACAAATGTTTTCAGGTTGATGAAAGGTCCAATTAAAAGGTGACTGTTTTAACAGTCTGACCGTGTGTCTGTGTGTAGGAATAAGTTGTGTGTTTGTGTGTGTGTCAGAATACCATTGAATTTGTTCCAGACAAAAACATGAAACAATTTTGTGAATATACATCTATTTTGGATTCATGCCTATGATTTGTAATAAAAGGAAAAAAAAGGTGCTTTGAAAAAACAAAAATACTCTCTGGTGTCATTCTGTTTCCCTCTAAGAGCTTGTTAAGTCTTGCTGGAATGTATTTTCTCCTGTCCGGTGAATATGCTTCTTCCTGTTGGTGCATTGCTGAGAGGAGGCCGTCTCCCTCCTATTGTGTTTTGTAGGGCTGAAATCAAAGCATATGTCTGCAGGAAATGCATGTTCGACTTCTGTTTCCCTCTCTTTTTACAACTCAACCGCACAAACAATCAGCGATTACTAAAGTTTCTAAACTGGATCAGCCACAGGAAATTTGGCTTTCTCCCAAAAATGGTACAAATTTTCAAAGTACACATTAGCACAACTTATGTCCCAAAAAATTATCTTAAACTGTCTCTGAGTCCCTGTTTTAGGAGAAATCTACTGAATATGATCCCTCATGTAGTCATTAAATGTATAGTTGTAGCAAGCCGACACTGCATCAGGCTGCTCAGCTTTTAAGCAGAATTCAATGATTAACCAATTTTGACTTTAATGAGCTTTATAGGATCTAATCAGTAACAGCGGGGAGACAGGGATTGGGATAATCCTTGGTTACTGATTTGTTGTGGGCGTCAACTTTCTGTCCGTTTGTAATTCCTAATGGAGTGTGGCTTAGTCTAAATCATTTACAGAACACTTGAGGGCTATTTGCATACATAAGGATGAACTGAAGTCCTCAAACATGGAGAACCTCAGCTGTGGGTTAAATTTCTAACAGGTGAATACATCTTTGTTATCCAAAATGAAAGAAACAGCTGCAGACACGTTCATTCTGCCTGCTTGCTGTTTTAGCTATCTTTCATCTCATATTAAAGATAACACAAACAAAAGACCTGCAAACATAATGGTTTCAGACTTCAAATGTAATATAAAATGTGCAGAGGAGGTTTATTAGTTCCATTTTCCAAAATAAAACTTTTAAACCTGCAACAAACTGGAGTCACTGGAGAAACAGCTTACAGTGCATTTCAAAATTCCATGCAGCAGCTATATTTTACAAGATGACTTGAAACATTATCCTCCACCTGTCGGCCTCAATGACAGAGCCTGCCGTGAAAGATAATCTGGACAGATTATTTTCCTGGCTTTTCAAGTTTTACGAAGCTTATGTGATCGCATTACACAGATTTCATGGCACGAAATGCACAAACTGCTGCCTGAGAAAAGTGATTTATCCCGTTTGATCATACATGGGCAGGGTGTTTGTCTGAGCTCACTGTTAAGAAATGATCACACAAATATTTTCATTCCTCTGTAATTATGCAGTGTGAAATTTAAGTGTGTCTACACTGGAAGCAGACTGGCCGCAGGGAATCCTCTGGGTAGAGATTCTCCTCAACTAGAATGACTTACTGCAAAGAAAGAAAAGCATAAATCATTATTCCATATTTGTCTCAGGCAAATACTAAAAACCAAAACTTTGATTTTATGTGACATTTGTGCAATTGTGTGGACGATATTGTAGTTTCAGGCAGCTGTGGAAAATAAACAGTAAAACTCAATGAAAATGCAGATAACAAACTCATACCACTAAGCACATGTATAATTGTCATGTAGACACCCCAGTTAAATCTTAATTATTTTAAATGACTTATATTAATATGAAACAACCTTTTTTGTGAAGGTATTTTCCTAAAGAACCACAACATTGTTGAAGACATTCAGTTGCTTCATTTTTGCATGATTTCAGATTAGGTTAAGCACTGTAGTCATCATTCCACCACATTTACATGACATCTGCAGCTGCTGCTATGCAGATCAAGATAAAGATTTCAATATGGAAAAAACTTATAAATTACAATGTGCATTTACAGTTTACATTAGTTTGACTAGTTGCAACATTATGTGTCATCTTCATTTATTCTTCACCAGTAACACATATTTACACATTTTAACAAATCTGACCAGTGGTCTCTTTACTATGAGTCCAAAAGTATATAAATAGACATTGTGTTTTTGGAGAACTATTCTTCTTTCATTAAGGGTATGCTATTTTCGAGCAGATGCCCTAAAAATGGACCCAGAGCTCAAAGGGCTGAAATTAATCTATAGGAAATTACGCCTCATCACCTGCTTTCAAACTGTAAAAGTTATACAATACGCAAGTAGCGTTATCATTAAATAGTATTTTCTATTTCCCTGAAGTTGTCCTTTAGTGAGAATTTAAACCTTTAATGAATCGTCTCATGTTTTGGGAGTGATCAGTGAAAAGAGCCCAATGTAGAGTGGGGAAAAGTCTTAAGTCTTAATTAGAGTGAATTCTTTCTTGCCATTGTTCATTTTGACTCTAAAGACAAAGCGAAGAGGAGTTTCTATTTGCCCACCATAACTCGTTCATTGCCATATCAATGGGTGACAAACAGTCCCTCCTATTGTGTTATTTTGAATTAGGCAGGGCCACTGTATGTTAGAAAAGCATGTCCTGCTGTCATAAATCAGAATCCAACTAAGCCGGGTTAAGCAGAAATAGACAAAGGAAGTGTGCACACATTTCTCCTCAGACTTAACAATAGAGGCTAAGCATCACTGCCAGCAGACCGGACCTTAAGCCTTGGCCAGCCGCGGCGTGGTAGGATAAGATGTTGACCCTTGGAGAGTCTTGAAGGACCCCTCAGCTTCCTGCCACACGGCCCCTCCAGAACGACGTCCGCCCCCCCACTGACTGGAAAAGAGCCAGCAAGTCAAGCAGGAAGGGTAGAAGGAGGGTGGTCAAGATAGAGGTTCCTGACTGGAATATCCTGTCTTTCAGAGACATATCTCTGCTTTTAGAGCCTTCTGCAGGAGCCTGAGGTCAAGATGTTTTATTTACCCACCCAAGTTCTGTGTAAAAAGATCTCATCTGGGAATCTGTGGTAAATAAATGCTGGTGTAGACAGGGCAATAACAACACACTGACAGAAATGGGACTGACTGAATCAGATGCATCTCTCTCTCCTCTCACTCTGGCAAACCTTTCAAAGACGTTCAAACAAGACAGCCATCATTAGTGGAGACACGTCGTTTCCGAAAGAGCGGAAGTGCCCAAGCTTTGGGTGACTCCGGATCTGGGGTTAGAGAAGATCATCCTCTTCACCGGGCACAAAGTGTCTCTTCATTCTCTCCTCTATCCTCTCCATTGTGCATCTTTCCCTCTCTCAGGTCTAAATGGAGGCCCTGTCATCTGCAACAGGCCTGATCCAGTTCAGAAGCTCAGCTGCACTGACTTAAGCATTAACAGGTAATGAGCATCTATTCTAACAAGAAAATAGATAAAGACAACATCAAGATAGGCTTTGTGTGTACAATATTAATTGATTTCATCAAAAGCTGTGGTGGATATTATAAAGTCCAGCTTTAATCTTGTAAAAAAAAAAAAAAAGTCAGCCAGATGTCGTGTGTTGTTACAGCCACTCTGTAAGAACAATCTGCTGCCACACACTGTGTGGATATACTTGTACAATTCTTCTTTTCAGGGCATAAATCTGTTTGCACAAACAGACTTGTGTTTACACAGTCGCAACTTCCCATTGGGGACATAAAGCATGTCCTCTTAACGTAAATCAATAGATTTAAGGGTGATGACTTCTTTAGGTTACGTTTTAAGCAAGAACTATTAGGGGACAGGGTTAGATTCCATTCTAGACATGTTTTAGACTTTATAACAATGCTTTTCTGACAGTAAACTCCTGTTAAGTAGCTCATCTTATCAAATGATAATGAGGTAATCCTTTGCCCTCAAGAATTTGTGAATATGTAAATGTAATTTATTTCAGATTCAACAAGAGACGGAAATGTCTCCGACTTAACACAGAGTCAAACTCAAACTCATTTATTGTCATTCATGTAAGACATGACAAAACAAAACATGTACCCAGGTCCCAGATTAAAAACAAAAATAAACATATTATACATATTACACACATATTACACATATATATATATATATATTTTCTACAAACCTCCATGTACTTTATCCTGTTTGCTGCCTCTCTTGAACTATTTACACTACATACATATATATATATATGTATGTATAAAGGCTAAAAACAGTGTAAATAGTTCAAGAGAGGCAGCAAACAGGATAAAGTGCATGGAGGTTTGTAGAAAAGCAGCTAATGAGCATTGACTTAAAGTGCAAGCCAGTGCTTTGTTACAGGTACTGAGGTACCTGAGGAAAAAAGCTGGATATCAGCCTGGATGTTTTGGCTTTTAGGCTTTTTAACCTCCTGCCAGAGGGGAAGAGGGCAAACAGTCCCTTTGCAGGATAGGTGGGGTCTCTCATTATGGAGGAAGCTTTGCTGCTGCACCTGCTGATGTAGATGTCTTTGAGGGTGGGAGGGTAGCACTTTGTGACCTTCTGTACCGCCCTAACCGCCCTCTGCAGAGCCCTCCAGTCTGCAGCGGATAAGTTCCCGAACCAGACCGTGATATAGGATGTGAGGATGCTCTCCACCACACACCTGTAAAAAGCAGTCAGGACAGCTGTGCTGAGGCCAGCATTCCTCAGCTTCCTCAGGAAGTAGAGGCGTTGGTGAGCGTTCTTCCTGACACAGGCAGTGTGGTTGGTCCAGGTGAGGTCTTGTGGAGACCACTCGCAGTGTGCTGAATGTCATCTTAAAATTCTTCTACATCAAAATTCTACTGTCAGATTTAAATTGAAAACAGATACACTTTCTTCCTTCAAAGGAATGTGAAAGCAGCCTCCCAATGTCAGATTATGCATATCCATTTGCATGCAGAAGTCATGTTTGAGTAATTTTCACATTTTTTCCAACAAAGGATTCTTGTTATGTAAAATTCATGGATCGTCTTGCATGCCCTGCTTTTTTGAGGCCTGTCCACAGATGTTTGATAATGTTTACATTAGGAGGCCTTCAGCCTGAGCCTTTAAAGATGTCAAAGTTAAAGAAGTCAAACAAAGGTTTGGTTTTCCTTTCTTGCAATGCTACAAGATGTGTCAGGAAGCAAACATCATGAGCCAAAATTCTTTTTTGAGAGATACCTTTCTAAGTGTTAAAGAAAACGAGAATTCCCTCTTGAAAATGAGATGGTTGCATCCCAAGGGGCTTATCCTCTTAAATAAATAAATACAAATACAAAAGAAAACAAAGACATGTATAAATTGTATGCATTTTAGGGAAGTAAAATGCATGTTGGACACTGTAAGGCCCTTCCTTCTCATATACATTTCTAAAAGTAAAATATCTTTGCTTTTTTATTATTATTATTATTATTACTATTATTATTATTATTATTATGAAATATGTTGTTTGCCTCATGCTAATAATTATTATTAAATAACAATTGTGTTAAAAAGAAGACCAAATTACATTGCGCATGTAACTTCAATCTGGTTTCAAACAGCTACTGGGTCAATCCTGTTACCTTCTAAACAAAAAGAAAAGTGTATTATGGGGAAGAATAGCGCCCTAAATAGAGATTAAGGGCGCTAGGGGAGAATAGTGTGCCTAAATATAGATATTCTTTTCTACTCTCTATTTAGGCACACTAGGGGAGAATAGCGCCCTCTCTATTTAGGCTCACTTGGGGAGAATGGAATAGGCAATACTCATAGACGTATGTATGTCTATGGCAATACTGACATCTAGTGGTTGCACCGGGACTAGTCTGTCCTCCTCGGAACATAGGCTACGTGATGTACAAGCTGCCCGGAGTAATTAAGAAGACGGACCACTAAGCCGAGGCCTAGCAGAAGTTAAATGTTAGCTCAATATTTTTGTACGAAATTGTGATGTCCCACAGACAGGGACGAGTATGGAAGTACGTAGAGGAAGGCAGTCTTTTAAAGTTGAAGTCATATCTGCGCAAGCACCGGGATTTAGACGTGAATTTCGTCCAGGGCAAGAGACAGAGGAGCCCGCTCCAGCTAGCCTGCTCCCTTGGAGACGACGCTGTGTTGCGGCTACTGCTGAAACACGGAGCCGATGTTCTTCACAGGGACCGCCGGGGGGACACGGCTCTTCATGTCGCAGCTAACAGGGCCTTGAAACATGGAAAAACAGGTTAGGAAAAACGTACTTTTACTTAATTAAGCTTAGTAACCTCTGAACCCACCTTTTCCCTCTTTCCACCCCAGTTTATGATGACTTGGTGGTCCCTCTGAAAAACGCATGTCCTGAGGCTTTGAACGCTCCAAACAGGGCAGGAGTCACACCACAGGACCTGCTGAACTGGATGAAACGTTCAGAGGTAAATAGCTGTTTGAACTATTGGCTGCCATTTAACAGGCAACATATTTCCATAGCTATGACAATAGGAAAACTGATCATAGTAGAACAGCTAAATGGTTTAGGTCATATTCGTTAGAGTAACTACTTGCAGTGTCTTATTACTTTATTTGATTTAGTTTAGCTTCTTTCATGCCCACAGTAGGTTACCATTAAGTTATTGTATGTACGTTTACATGGCAGCATGGTGGGTGTACAAGAACAGCCTTTTAGATGCTCTGTTTGTAGTTGGCATGTGGTGAATTGAGAATAAAGAAACTTGATTTGACAAATTACAAAGAATAGTTCAACCTGTGATATTACATAAGCTTTCAAAGCTGTGGAGGCTGAAATGAACCTCATCTCTGGCACCTCCATAGCATCAGAAACTGGCTTTAACATTTAGGAATAAATGGCAAATTATAGGCTGCTATTAATAAACTGATGCAACTGATAATGAGATATAATAACTGATGTGAAAATATGCAGTGAAGAAGTTGTATGAAATAACTACAAATGTAGCATATTTCCTTAATGATACTGACCTTTTGACAGTTTTTGTTTCAAGAACTTTGCATGTACTTAAAACAATGTTTGTAATAAATTTTATCTTGTAATATTGAAAATTAAGCATAAAACCATGAGTTAGGTTAGCACATTTAATCATGGACAGTGTTTTCAATTATATCAAATGCAGCAGCAGACTAGTTCACATGTGCCTTTGTCAGATTATGCAAATAGACCCTGGTGGTTTTAAAAATGCATCTGAAAATGAGCTGGACTGTCATCTTGTGACGGGTTTTGACGGCGGCACAAATGTTTCTTCAAACCAAAGAAATGTTGTGTAGATTATGATGCAGCAGCTACACATTAGCTAATGTGTATTAATAATAGTTTACCTTTTTACAATGATTAAACTCGGCCTTAATTTTTATCTCAGTTTCACACATGTAAAGTTTTGTAAAAATATGCATTTCATGAACTTGGCCATATCAAGACTATTACATTTTTAAATCCTTTTATAAATCACAAACAAGTAGTCTTGGAATAAATTGTCTTTCCTTTCATTATAGAAGCTGACTGTGTGACTCACATTTGCAACATTAAGAAACAATTATTTGAACTTTCATTATTTGAAATTGGTTGTGCCCCAGGCATGCCGAGGACACTTTTTGAGACAGATTTGCAGTTGGTTTAGGTCACATAGTCATATTCTTTCAGCAGTACAGAAATAGATGCTAGGTCACACTGAAGGAGCATTGATTCAACTCATGACCCCTGTGTGAGCAGAGAGCGGCTGTTTGCACGACAACAGCATCATATTTAAGTGCAAAAGGAGAAAGGGACAAGAGACTGGTTTGTGTTCCTCAAATTTTCTAATTCTACAAATAGGAATAGCATTTCTGCCTCCTGACAATTAAAATAACATGTGGTCTTTGTAAACAGAAATAGTATGCATTTTGACCTTTTTAGATTCATATTGTGTCTTTCAAGGATCTTTTCCAGTAACAAACTAACAAAAAAGCTAAAGATGCTCTTTGCTTTCCAATGAAAATTAAAACAATTTTTAAAGAAATCCAAGCTGGGTCAGATTGTCCATCTCTAGTCTCTCTGAGTTAGAATTTACATCTTTTTTCTTAAATTTCATCAGACTGCAGACAACATGAGCCGTCCATCCAAGCCAGACCCTGAGAAGGAGTGGCTGGATAAACTATTTGGTGAATGTGAGGATGAATTTTGTGAAACCTTTGGAGTATATGATGGTAAAGTTTTTTTTATTTTTTATTTATTTGACAATTTGTATCAAGACTTTCTCCACTTGACTTTAACACTGCTGCATCTGTTTCACAGCTGATAATTTTCTTCCTGTTGATGACGATGAGCAAGATTTTGGGGACTGGGCTGACCGTATCAGAAGAGAATATTTTGCAAAGAAACATGCTGAAGCTCAGAGACTGGCAGCGTCATCTTCTAGTAGAAAAAAACATAACAGTAAGCAAAAAGGAAAACAAGAAGCAGAAAGCCATAAAGAGCTGCATGAAAGGCTGCAGAGGGAACATGAAGAGTATCTGGCTCGAGCAGCACGTAAAGAGGAAGAGACTCGTAAGGGAAAGAAGCGTCAGTATGATGAGAGATGTGCTGCTACCTTTAACGGCGCTTCCTCATCAGGCATCACAAAACTGAGCTACAGTGACATCCCCTGGCCGGCTCCGAGAGGCACCGTCCAGGAGATGGTGGATGTGATGCTGCACGGCGTGGACCGAAAGGATGTGGCAGAGTTTCGTAAAGCACTCCGGAAGCAGCAAGTGCTGTGGCATCCGGATAAATTCGCTCAACGATGCAAAGCTCGTTTGGAGGAGAGAGACAAAGAGCGGATCCTGGATACAGTCACGGCTCTGTCCCAGGAGCTCAACAGACTGGCTCAGAGTCTGAGGACTTAAAAATGACCTTGGAGACAAGTCATGCATTTCTTCTACTAGAAATCTGAGTGTGGAATATCTATGTGAAGGCATGAAATAAAAGTAAATAAGCTCTGCTGAGTGATTTCAAATAAAACAAGCTTGTATGTGTTTGCTAATAAACTGAAAACACTGTTCCCATGCTGCTAAATAGAACACTTTTGAATCAAAAGAGAAGTCTTCATTCTGATATTACCTTGTTTAGAAATTAAATAGACACATTTGTGATAAATTATTGTTTATATTCCGCACAAAAGGGTTTAATACTCAGGTTCTACTCCAGCTTCATCACGGCACTGACCTTTGTGTTAAAGGCCTGCTTTTCTGATCATTGAGTGCTCAGATTGCTCTGATGTGTTTGGAAGATCAATGACAACTGCCTGAAGCAGAAGCACTTGCAGCAAAAAAGTCATTGTTATAGAATTAGAGTATTTGTTCAGACTGGCATTTTGATAATTATGTGTGTTGAGTGTGTTGCTTGATTGAATAAACATTATTTAAACATTTTGTTGACTGATTGGGACAAAAAGACAAAATCCTTAACATTTGTGTTGAGTCATGTCTCATAAAAACGTGCTGCTACATATATGTGCCTTTATCACAGCACATCTTAATTTATCACAATCGATTTTTCTCTTAACTTGAAAAATGGGCATAAATACCAAAATTACTTAAAATGGGAAATTTTACACACAAAGAAGAGCAGATGGTCGGGATGCTTTCGGGGTTGCAACGGAATAAAGATTCACTGGTTGCCAGGTTTGTAAGCTAACCCTCTTTCCAATAATTGATCAACAGAATGGTTGCCATTTAAACATACGTAAAAGCGAGACAAAAGCAGTGAGTCGATATCAAGTTTGAACTTTGATAAGTTCTTGTCTACTCAAAAAAAAAGAAAATGTTGATATATCCAATTAAAGGTTAAACTCGTGATGCAATCTAAATCCTAACAAAGTGTGGTACAACAATTTTATTTTGTTTTTAATTTTACTTTCTACGTTTCAGCTGCGTTATGTGACTACTTTTCATAGTTTTTTAATAGTTTTTAATTTTTCTTTTCCTACTGTTTGTTTTTTTATTTTTTAAGAAGCATTGCTGCAGTTGTAGGCCTACTTATTGTTATGCCTATATGGACAATCACTATATAAGTAGCTTCGACACAGAACATGACAGACAAAATAATTCATGGACAGCTATAAGTCAGTTTTCGTGAAGTTGAATTATTTACCGTCTCTACCGTAAATCGTTTTATGGCCACATGCTCGAGCAACACCTCTAAATCAAGAAAAGCTGATTGTTTCAGAAGAGGTGACAGGATCTGGCAACCCGGGGACGCAATCTGTGTCAATTGCCCGGCGACGTGGAGCGAATAAAGGCCGTAGCCTATTTCTGACAGGGGCTTATTTTTAACGTAGCTACAAGGCTGCCTTTAGTCTGACTTGTCTGCACGACGGGTTGATAATTTATTTCCTAGTTTGCTTGTTGTTCGTTCATTTCGGGTTTGTGTTGCATGATTACCGTGGGGTTTTTTTTCTTGCATTTTCTTTTTTTGCGCTGTAACGACAGGTGTTCAAGGTAGAGCCTACACGATGACGCCTTTCTCTCTGATCGCTCAACGCAAAAGGTGCATTAGTGAGGTCTCTGTCTTTGCTTTTAGATGGTTTATACAGTAGGCTAGACACCAGGCGACTCTTACGGGAAGCAAACCGGTGCGATACGCAGACCCGGCATCAGGATGAATCCCGTTATGAAATCCGTCATTATTAATAGACATAATTAATTTTCGAGGGAGGTTAATTGGCTAAAGAGCTCATTTTGTTAAATTGTGTGATATGCTGTTGTAGTTCGTCGTGATTTTGCTCGTTGTCCAGGTTACGTAGGCTTCAGACAGATTATCAGCGGAGAAGTGTCTGTCTGGCAGATAAAGATGGTGTTTCGGAGTGAGGAGATGTGCTTGGCGCAATTGTTTCTGCAGTCCGGCTCTGAATATGACTGCATTAGTGAGCTCGGGGAGCTGGGGCTGGTCGAGTTCAGAGATGTAAGTAGAGAGCCCGATGATGCACAGACACTCATTTGTCTAAGAGACTACACTCCATCAGATTTTAAAGTATTGTATGGCTTTTTTTTTCCCCAGCAAAGGGCATCAGTTGCAAATGTTCCCCTTCTCATTATGCATGCATGGAAAGGAACACATCTATCTATCTATCTATCTATCTATCT
>JAPMNP010727818.1:0-12870 GCA_029874935.1 Atherina boyeri
GACATATCGTATCGTGACCCTGGCATATCGAGTTGCATCGTATCGTCAGTTTAAGTGTATCGTCCCATCCCTAACACCGAGTGGTAAGATAAGAAGCTTTGTGAATACGACCCCTGGTGTAGATGCATGTACAATCTGTTGCTGATAAATTCAAGGAAATCCTATATTGTGTACCTAACATGATTGCTTTTGTGACAGTTGACGGTCCTGTCACTATGCCTCCGACTGATGATGAGTCCTGGCTACTTGGCCATGGGGATATCCCTTTGACCGAATGGTTAGTGCGCATGACTTTCACCCGGGAGTCTGGTGTTCAAACCCTGCCCAGGCCCTCAACTTCACCCTGCCACACTTTTTTGGCAAGAATGCTGGACATTAATATACTTAGACTTATAACTTTTTTGGATATGTTAAATGTTGACAAAAACAGTTTTTTTCATACATTATTAGACAAATAAAACCAACTATTTCTTAAAGGATCAGGGGGTAGGATGAAAAAACAAAACTCACGAGTGACACGGCTGGTGCTGCGAGTAACTGCAGCCGCCAGACAGGCCGGCACGGGAGCGTGCACAAACTCTTTAAAGTGACGTAGCCGACTGCCAGACCACTGCGCATATGAAACAAAAGCCCCATGTCGAGATACAAATAATACCATTACCAGCTAAAGTAGTATCCCTGCTTACAGGTTGGGCTGTAGGTCCAATATGATTGATGAACCCGGTGCTCGGTTTGGAAAATGTCCGGTTTCTAAACATTCAGCTACACAGCAGCTGTTGCATGATCACAGCTCATGCTACAGCTGGAGTATGATTTTCATTTCAAGCTCTAAACACGACCTATGATATTTCTTACCCGCTCACTAGGAAATGATCCTTGTTAGCATAGTGGTTCTCTAGCAACGGTCGTCTCCCCCACTGTCCAGGAGCTCTCTCCCGACGTCTCAGCCGATATAAACATTTCTCTGAAGTGGAATAAACTTATTCAGTTGCTTAAATAAGACACACAGGAGACATAATGCTCTGAGTCTTGTGTATAACTTCCTAGCTCTTATACTACAGCGTAGAGGAGGCACGGCTCTTTTAGTAAACAGCGACCAGGAACACTTCACGTAAAACGACGCACATAGGTGCAAAGATTGTCTATGGTGACAGACATCGCACCCTAACAGTATCTGTTCTCAGTCCCAGTTCTAGTTGAATCAGCCTCAATTTGTCATTGCGTATCCGATAGCCTATATCTGGGTGGCAGCCCAACTTTTATCTTATTTCGCTTTTGACTCACGAGATACCGCTGATAAAAACATTCTTCTTCTTAGTGCCACTTTTTAGTGAAATTTGAGTGGTGCTTGGGCATTTAGCAATACCGGAAGAATCCGTTTCCACAGTTGAATTAACTGAAACCATCTTCTTCCTGTTTTGAAGCTGCCGAGAATGCGCAAGCAGCGTTGATTGGCGTCACATCCGTAGGACAGCGCAGGAAATTCGGCCACCAAATTGCAGCCTATTTTGCAGAACACAGCCTGTTGGCATGGAATTACACATGGGTTGGCTCATTTTTCTTGGTTTAAAATACTTCATTACCCAATACAATTACAAAACTGAACATCAATTTAATTTAGTTTAGAAAGCCAGCCAACCGATCCTTTAAAGCCAATAATTCTTGCACTTGTCTGTGTAGATTGTATTTCGTTTTCCTGTTTTCCTAAATTAAATAGTCGTCACATAGTCTGCCATTATCTGCTTACTTTACTGGTGGCTGATCATCTGAAGGGGGAAACTTTGAGATAGAACAAGTACATCCACGAAGAAGTTATAACGCCAGCAACATTTGGCCTCTATTGGCTGAAGGGACTTTGACAGGGTCGTCTTAGGGAAAATCCAAGAGCGAGCAGAGAAAATCCAAGAGGATAAGTTTTGAGAGGGCACAGACGAAGCCTAAGTGCAGGAGAAAGGCTCAAACCAGAGAGGGACATTTGTACCAGAAGCAGTGAGCCCATGTGATGGATGTCTTGAATGGAATGGAAGCGGGGAGAGCAAGGGAGAGCAATTTAATATGCAAGCATGAGAAGAAAGATTCCTGTTTGAAAAGGGAGACTATGAAACAAGAATGTGTTTAAATACACACACACACACACACACACACACACACACACACACACACACACAAAAGTACATATGCAGCTATCCCTGTTCCCTTTGAACATACACTCCGATGTCCCGCCTCTCTCATATGAGAGATCCACCATCCATCCATACAACACACATTTTCCTTTTATAATCCTAACCACTCGAGACCATTACGAAGGCTTTAAGGCTCCAATCCCTCACTTTAACTGTATCTCAAACTGCTGCTACTTTGTTTGGGATAAGCTGAGGGATGTGGCACCAGCAAAAAAATCTTGGAAGCTGGCGCTGTGATCCGTGCCAGGAAAGTTATTCTAATGGTGCTCTTCCCATGTTTAATATAGAGTGAGCCAAAGAATGAACGAAGGCATAAAAAGCTCTCTTTCTTTCTTAATTGTCTGACTAGCGTACCATTTCCTCATTATCTTGAAAAACCCTTTAAAAATGAACATTAGAAAAAAACTTTAGAACATTTGCAATGTTCAAAGAAGTGTTTCTGCTTTTTTCTCTTTGCTTCTGACAATTAGTAGAGATTTTGAATGACTTCCTTTGCAGTTGTTGTTGCTCCATATCAATTTAACAGTTAATAAAGGGAATTTACCTTAAAGGAACACACCACCATTTGGGCAAAAATCCTTGTTTTTCACCTTCCCTGGAGTTAAACAATTGATTTTAAGCGTTCCCCTGTTGATCCAGCCGTTGTCTGAGTCTGGAACCACATCCGTGGCTTCAGCGTACCATGAATCATTGAAACGGATGAGACCATTATGCAACTAGCTATCACCACGCTAAAGAGTTCATTTTAAACTCTGAAAGTTTTCCCAATTAAAAGTTGTCTATTCTCAACATCGAAAATATAATTAAAAATATAGCTTTTTATTAAATTGCTCCATATTCAACCTTTAACTTTTCACTAAATTTATTTATTTATTCTTCTTTTCCAGCCCAGTAGAAGCTTCCCATCCAAAAGCTGGTCCAAGCCATTTGTTTGCCTAGACCGGTGCTTCCCAAACTTTTTCCCCCGTTTGTATTTATGAAACCAACTATCGTGCTCTTCGATCTTGTCTCAGCCCAGGGAAGAGATATTCGGTAATATGGTTGTGACAGCCTGCCATGGGTTTTTTGTATGTATTGCTACAATGTACTGAATAGGAGATATGTGTTGGAAGTGTGGATTTTTTCTGTATATTTTTGTCTCCTGTTCTTGCTTTTACTTTGTTATGGCTTCCAAATGCTGACTGATGGCTGCTCATTCATCTCACCTGTGACTCCTTCGATGGCCTCCTCTTTTTAAGCCTGAGTCTGCTCTCCTGTTAGTGTTAGTTTTCTGACTGTGCTCGAACACATCTGAATACTTTTCTTCAAATTTATCAATTTATTCTTTTTTTCCAGTCCAGTTGAAGCTTCCCATCCCACAAGGAATCCTCATGTTGTTACCGATGTGGATTCCTTCAATAAGTGTACCAGCATCGGTCAAACAGGACCTCAATTCCCTCTGAAGCCTGTTCATATGCTGAGTAAATTCTTCATGGATGCCTATAGCGATTTGTAAAGAGGCATGCAAAATCCTGCTGGCTGTTCAATATGCAGTGGAAATTGTTAACGCTTTTGACATTTTCCAACTCTGTTCCAGTTTACACATAAAGAGTATCTTTTCACAGCAGGATGTTTTACTCCGAACACTGCATCCATATGTCGGTTTCATTGTAGAGTTCAAGTGTCTGAGATTAATGCTATTTCAACTGAACACATCAGTCAGTGGTTTGTGGGATGAAAACCTCATGTACCCCCTTTAATCTTTTATGCAGGCTTGGAAACATTAGTATTGACTACACTGTGGTAATTAGTGTGCACTCTGTCTTTTGTAAGTCTTGTTAATGATGAATTCTGTATGTTTTTTATCGGGTAGAGACAGTGATTGGCTCAGTTAAAAAAGTTTGGGTGTTATAACATTTCTAAAAGTCACTAGGTGAAAGAATTAGCTGTCACTTTTCCTGTAATGTCACAGAAAGTCTGTCAGCGTCAGCAGTTAGTCATCTGACTTTGGATGTAGCTATAAGCAAAAGTGCCATCAATAATTCTTCTCCTTTGGGGCGATGGGCATTGGATATGTGGACAGATGGACAGATGACTCAGCTGCCTCCTCAACCAAAAAAAAAAAAAAAAAATGAATGTCAGGGAGAACTATTAATGAGACTTTCATGGAGTTAACTCAAAGTCTGAGGTGAAGGTGAAATGAGTCAATGTGGTTTATTCACCCTGTCAGTACACTGTCCACATAGATCATATATTTACGCACATGAATTTCTAAATGTTAGTCAATGGAGGCCAAAAATAGAGTCTTTTAAAACACAAAAAATGAAAATAAATATAATTTTATCAGACTATAATATGTCAAATCTAAAAATAAAAATGTATATAGCCTTTCAGTCTCCGCTAAACCCCGCAGGACACTCTGTAGGTTGTTGTAAAGGCAGTACAGCTCTTCAGTCTGACTTCACTGTCAGTCACTGGTACGCACCTTTAAACTGGATCTGCTCATACAGTATAGATGGCGTGTTTATCGGCTGTGAAGGGACTGGAAATGTGTGTTTATATGCATGGATGCTTGCAGAAAACATGTGCTTTCTTTCTGTCTGTGTGCACTATTGCTTTACGACATTGTATCATCATTCTGTCATGAATATTTTACATGTTTACATTTACATTTCAATATCAAATTTCCCCTCATCATGCATTATTGACCAAACTGATTATGTTATGAGTCGGCTGGGTTCAGTTTGAAGTCATTGTATGTGAGCTCCTGACATAACTAATGCAAAGCAGTTGAGGGACAGTTAATCATCTTTGGAGTTCCTCATGTAAGTTTGTAAAATCATTGAGATTGTAGTAAACTTCTGGATACAAGGAAGAGGTGATATCTCTCTAGTATCAAAATATACAGTGACGGTATAGTGACAATTAAATACACAAGCATCATGTTTTGCCGTCATATGTACGGGACTTGCAAGTCTGATGAAAGATATCCAGAACGTTTGGGTGATGTTCCAAAATCAAAAACACAAACAGAAAAATGTCTAATATGGATTAAACAGTGTGGAAGACCTCACTTGCAGCTGAATCCATCAAAGATAATGAAAAACTACTATTTTCTTTCCAATTGATTAGTGCAAGCTTTAACTGAGCATTCCTCTTGTGCTTTTATAAGATCCAATATATTGATGAAACACACTATGTGGGAAGAATATCCTGGTGTGCTATATTCACATGGAAAACATTTAGCAGCAGGCTAAAACATATAGAATACTGAAAACTATTTAGAGAGTCATACATGACAGTTAGCTTGAAATAATTAAAACAATATACTGACTTACCCTGCGATACATGAACATTATAGTTCCTTTATACGTTTGTTCTGTACATGAATTGGCAAGATGCAGGGTGGCTGAGTCTTGCAATATCAACAGAGAGCCTTTGCCTAAATTTAAATGTCTTCCTTGTTAACATTACTTAGCCGATAAAGATGATGTGAATATATTTCTGGGACAGCAGTGGTTCAAGTGGTAGAGCAGGTCTTCCAAAGGTTTCTGGTTGGACACTTCACCCTTCTAGCCTCCAGTACTGGCATCACTGGTGAATGAGTGAATGTTCAATGGTGGTCAGAAAGGCTGTTGGCAGATTGGCTGCCATGTTTCTGTCAGTCTGCCCCAGAATAAATGTGGAGTGGATGAATAATGGCTTAAATGTAAAACAACTTTGATTGTCCAGAGTAGTGCTATACAAGTTTAATGCATTACTATTATCATTTCTCAAATGCAAATTGTTGCATCTACAGCCACACAAATGTGGTAACGTGCAATAAAGTGCATTACACATAGGCTACCACACTTACATGTATATTTTGTTTGTTTACATATAGGATTTGATTGGCAGAACAATTCTATTGTTTGGTTAATGTTTAGTTAAAGTTCATAACTGGTCCGTGCATGTGGTTGTTTTTTTGTTTTTTTTACACAAAAGCATTAAAACGAAAACATAAAACCCAGAAAGAAAGACTGCTTTTTCCTATGTTTGTATCTTAAACCAAAAGGAAAAATGGGATAAAGAACAAGTTTTGTGTTTTTAGATTAGGGCTCAAAATGAAAATGTGATTTGATAATCCCTTCATCACTAAGAGGTGTTAAGATAAGGAAAGCAAAATTTTTTTTTTTTTTGCTTGTTCTTTTTTTCTTTTATGACTGAAAATTAGACAAAAAAGAAAAGAAAACAAGCTGTTGGTTTTCTGTTAGTAATTTGATCAGTAGGTTATTACTTTTATTCGAAGAGAGTTTTAACACTTTCGGTGTGGCTATGATATCAGACATCTTAGATATTTATTTCTCTGTGATTCACATCAGCATTCACATCATACTAAGCCCAGCTTAATGTTACTGTCAGGAAGATCATCAGGAACTGAATCAGTGAAAGAATGCAGGTTTTCATTAAGCTGCCTGCAAGACATCAGTTACCATGGTGATCAGCAGGTTCAAACGAGGCCAACTTTGCTTACATTTTTCTATTCTTGAGGGCATGTAGTAAATCACATAATTAATGTCATATATCAGATAGGTAAGTTAATATTCAGCTCATGATAAAGATCAGGGAGAGCCCATAGATGGAGTGGATGTCCAACAACACTAAACTATTCATCCACCTCGATATTTATGGATATAGATGGAAATGAGAAATGCAACACATAAAATCAATTTTCATTTTTTTTAATGCCCATGTGAAGCAAAATAAGGACATATTTTATTTCTATATGTATTTATCATGATGATCAAATGAGTTCAGCACAGGTTTGGATGATCAGTAAACACAGCATGCATGGAGAAGAGATAACTTCCAGGTCAGGAGACCGTTCACAGATAAAAGAAAAGTCCCTATTAAAAGTTGGTGATTTTCTTTTGTCCCTGTAAAGCACTTAGAGTCACCCGATCGTGGAATTGTGATATACAAATAAAATTGCCTTTTAAAGTCACTATTCTAGTTATCTAACTCTCACACTGAAGGATGAGGAAATAATAAAAAAAATACACGATGGGCCCTGTAGATAAATGGGCAAGAACGAAAAGGAAGAGCAGAATGAGGTGAAAAAACACAGTTATTCAGTATGTTCCGTAGAAATATCTGGTTTGTGTTTAGCCTCTAAAAAGAGTGAACACAGGATAAATAATAAATCAGCTTATTCCAACAGCTTAAACAACCCCTCATGCTGTGCTCAGCTCTATAAAAGAAGGAACAAATGGATGATTAAATAGGAGTAGGGGGGAAAGGTGATCAGGCGCTTAAACACTAATCTTTTGATGGGTGGTATACAAAAGAAAGAGAAAATGCCAGTTCATCGCAGAGACATTTGAGGTAAATCCTTCTCAATGATTTATAAATACGATTTAGAACCTCTAGAAATGTATGAATGTGTGTTTGAGTTGAAATAATGAGAGTGCTTGCTTTCAAATCTCATTGTCCCCACCTCAATCCTAAACTGATGACACAGGTGAAAAATACAGTAGATCAAAAACAGGTCCTTTAACTAAAACATCCATACTTTGATTATATGGTGCTCTGTAAGGATGGATATTTGACTTATGTGAACATTGCAATATCGAAGCAGACATGATTATCGGGTGTTTTCTTTAAGAGGTCATAAAATTCTCATGATGACGTAGAAGGGGGAGGTGGCTTTGGCTGTTGCATTGCACTTTCAATAATTTGCAAAATCCACTGGCTGTGCATTTGAGACCAACAAAGGTCAACTCTTTTTTCACTCCTTTGTTATGAATTGTTAATAAAATATATATTTTTTTGTTAGGTTTAGGCAAGGCAAATTTATACAGTTCATTTAATACATAAGGCAGCCCAGATTGATGTACATACTCAGTAGAAACAGTCAGATAAGGAAATATATGCAGTAAGTTATGAAATAATTACATCATCATCTGTGTGCATATTCTAGAAAATAGATTGTAGCTAGATTCAGGTTTTCCAGTACTGACTCTCCTTGTTTAGTTTGAACTCTCAGGGTGGAAAGCAAACTTGACCCAGATGAATTTTAAGTCTCGGTGGCTCATATGGCGTTAGCAGATTGGATATATATTTTTGACCAGAAAAATCAATTATTTTGCCTACAGGAAGCCAGTGAAGAGATGTGAAAACCAGAATGATATTTATTTATTAACATTTCTTTATTGGGAGGATTAACCCCTTGAGATGAGACATGATTTGTTCCCATTGATATGTTTCACTCATCTTTGTGAGAAAACGAGCTGCAGTATTCTGGATAAGTTGCAGTTGTTTTAGGCTAAGCTCACTCTGCAGGCAAAGTGGCTCAAATCGGACTTTTTTTGGCAATATGTGACCCATATCTGATCTTTTTCTGACAGTCTGAAGAGCACTTTTTTTTTTTTTAAATTTAAGCGAGGTTAATTTCATGTGTGGTACAAAATTGCATACATATCCAATCTTTTTCAAAGCCTGAATTTCATAATATTTAGTATTTTATCTAACTTACCCAATCGAAGTGAGACACACTTCACAATTCTGCACTAGAGGAGGTGGGATGCGGCATGATCAAATGTAAACAGTGGATGAGACAATGGTATATAAAACCTCAAAATGTATACACACATGCAACTCGTGTAGCTTCCATATTTACCTTCATAAACACAGGGTGCTGCATATTTAGTCATGTCTCCCTCTGTGCATGCGGGTCACTTAGTGGCCGATGGAGGTCCCATTAACTTATAGAGTGAACAATCACATGAAAAAATTTGATCATTATGCATAATTCTGATAAAATACTATGTTTGTTGCCATGATCTGAATTAGTGGGAGAATGAAGATGCAAGTGAAGCCTTGGGAAACTCCACATGTCATCTTTCTTTGAGCAGATTTATAGTTATCAATGGGCACAAAGTAGTCCCTGTCACGCAAGTGGATTCAAAACTTTAGGCAATAACATCACATTGGTAGACTTAGAAATCAGTATTACGTTATTACAGTTGGAAAATTATAGGATTTGGACAACAATACAGGTAACCATTACCAAGTTGGATGCCATTTCTACAGTTCATATGCAGTTTTTCTCACAACCACTAGAGGTTATATTCATTTAATGTGTCACTAGGACTTTTGTAAAATAAACAACCAAATAATAAACCAAACAAATACATACTAAGTTGGCTAAATTCCACTCTGTCATGCCTGTTTATGGAAGCAGTGAGAAGAGAGATAAGATGCTCCAAACTAATGAGAGGAGACCAGTCAGGAAGGACAGATGGAGGTGACAAGATCACGAGGCGCAGTAGATGGAGATGAGGAAGATGAGCAGAAAGGCTGATTGCTGCAATATGTGCTTCCTCTAATGCGCTGTCCAAAAGCAAGCTGGCGCTCGCATGACATGTAAAACCGTGGCAGATCCTGCATTAAGTTTGAGCCTCATTAATTAGCTTTCAACCTCTGTGCTTCAACATGATAAAGGAGGCACTGATTGCATGCATGGATGGAGCAGGGGATGGATGATGATGATGATGATGATGATGGTGATGATAAAAGAGAAAGAGAGAGCTCTCTGCAGAGAATGGAAAACAGAGAGAGAAGCTGATGACTGATTTTATAAAATCAGATTTTGTGTAATCACTAAAACTACTTATGATAGTCGTGTTTTGTTTATTATACTGTCAACTAAACTCCAGTCATATGAAAGCTTGAAAAACCAGCATTGATGAAAATGAGAATATGGCAAATCACTAAAGTTGAGCAACACAGAAGGGTGGGTGCAAGTAGAGGTGAGGGTTGGAAGAGAAAATTGAGGAGACATTATGATAATGATGGAGGAAATAAATGTGCAGAGGAAGAGAAGGAAAATGAAATGATAAAGTGTAAGGTAATGATTTAAAAGACAAACACGGACAGATAAGAAGAGTGAGTGAGTGTGGTAGATTAAGATTGACTTTAGTTACATTGCTATCTGTTTGTATGAGGCTAATCATATCCTACAACCATCATTATGAGTTACGATGTAGCATGTGCTGTTTTTCTTGTCAAAATGTATGAGCAACACTGCGCAATGTGAAAACATTATTTTGATGTATTATGTTTTGTGTAGAGTTAATCCAGCTGCCGCATGAAAAATCAGTGAATCATAAAAATGACATAAAACTTCTTGAAGAGTAAGATAAAATGGCTTTCCTCCTGGTTAATATTTCCACTGTTGCAACAACACGATGTAGACATAACATATAACACTTACAAATACTATTGATATAAAAGAACTTTAATCGCCGTCACTGCAGTGCATTGGAAAAATCTAGATAAAACAATTCAGCACAGCAAAACTGAACAAAAGAGGAATGCAATAATATTCGATGAAATAAATAAAAAATCAAGAAATTGAACACTCAGAGGTTTCAAAAGTTTTTTTTGAAGAATTTATTTCACCTGATGTTGGACTGTCACATGTTAGTCAGTCTTCTGTCTTTGCTTTAGGTTAATCACAAGTGACTTCCACGACATTAAAACATATGTCAGGTGACGTTAGCGAAGCTGTATTCTTCTAGCCTGGCTTTCGCCAGACTAAGTTCAAGATTGAACTAAATTCAAGATTGAACTTAGTCTGGGGAGTCTGCCATGTAATTTCTACTGCACAAGAGGCATGATCAACGGGCATAGTTCAAATGACTCTGTACGCAATTCGATAGTCCTCTGACGTCATCGTTTTGAACCCACCAATAGAGCCTTTTACTGTTGGTAAATATTGATGACGTATTTGGCTGCGCGCACATTTTGGTAACAAGAAATCAGACACGCTGTAGCTTGTCAATGCAGATAGGCATTTTATAATCAGTGTTTTAACTGGGATTGAAGAGAACAAAAACAGATTTTAGTAGATCTATTGTGAGTGTACTCTCACCCTTCAGTACTCTTGATCTCCAAGACCATGACTGTTGTTTTAAAAAGTTAACATTATCCGACCGCTCAAGTGGATTTTGACTGCCTGAGTAGTCCTAAACTAATCTGATCGAGAAACTGAGTATCAAAATGAAACAAAAACTGAAGGCCTATAAATCGTCAGATGCCTTTAACTATGTATTAACTGGACAATGTACAAGATTTACACTATAGTCGCCTGATTTGAGTGATGACTTACGTCTTGTACAGTCAGCTGCCGAGTCAATGCAATGTCAAAGGCAGTTGATGATCGGTATCCCCAACTATTTCGTGTAATCACGTTCAACCAAAGCCGTGTAAAATATTTTTATGACTGGTAGCGGAGAGTATGGGATTGTCAATCTTATTGTTTTTTGCTGTTTAGACACGTAAAATCCCAACAGGCTGGAATTATTCTGTGTAGCCGTGACTACTTTTTCCATTATAGTCTATGGAGGAGTTCTTACTTCCGTTACCAAAAGCCACCAGAACGTCACAGTGACGTAGGTCCAAAATGGGTCTATAGTGCGCCAGGCGGATAAGCAGGCGTGATCAACGGGCATAGTTCAAATGATGTACGCAATTGGATAGTCATCTGACTTCATCGTTTTGAACCCACCAATAGCGCGCCAGACAGATAAGCCCGTTTGTGAGTGGCTCCAGAAAAAGTGGATCGGCTGCAAGAGAATTGAATGTGTGAGTTTCCAGACTGATCTGATGGCGGAAAAGAAACCGCCTTCAGATCAGGCTGGCGAAAGCCAGACTAGTATTCTTCCAGGAGGAAAGGAGAAATATTTTGACAATTAGATCCAGTCTCTGTTCACACTTCCTCTTTACATCAGGGGATTAATCTCCATAAGATGCACTGTCACAAGGGAATAACCTGGAGTAGTACCTGAAGTACACAGCTGACAAGACACAATGACACGAAGTTTGCTGAAGAAATCAGTTTACTTTCAGCATGGTCACATTTGCATTCACATCAACTCTCTTATCTATTGTCATTAATTCATTTTCCATATCTGCTTTATCCCATGAACGGTTGCAGGATGGATTGGAACCCACCCTTGCTGAAAATATCACTGATATTTTTTGGCTCTGTGTTGGCCCTGATATAATTTGTGCCAACACAGAGACAAACAACGATGTGCACTTAGCCCTTCTCACACTGGGCAAAACTTGCTAGCACTCTTGAGTGCAGTGTGAAGGTGTTCAATCAGAATTCAGATCCTCATCTGAGAAGATATAAGATGTATTGATTTGCTGAAAGCTTATTCTATAGCCTGCTGTGTGGGACTGACAGTGGAGTGAAAAGCAACACATTTTGGTTGATTATCTCAGAGAATCATGCTTATCAGAGGCAGCCTCCAGGATACAGTGTAATGCCATCCCTTCTTGTTATCTAGCGACATGCTTAGGCCCTGTTTACACCAAGGGAAGATGCAGATATTTCCCTGCGGATTGGCCTCTCATTCATTTTTATCACAGAAAACGATTATTTCTAAAAACTCTGGCCAAAGTAGAGATTTCTCATAACGCCGGTTATGTGTTGCCGTGTCAACTGGGAGAAAATGGATTTTAGGTTTTCAAAAGTCACATTGTGCGCCAGAAAACGCTTAACTTCATGTGAGCGCCCTATTATTGTGGCGCCCAACAGCATATTTATGCGGGTTGATGTAAATGACAATTTTTTTTAAAACAATGTTGTGTGCACAATGTTATTATTGAAAACAGAGGGGAGGAAATATTTGTTTCTCTAAATACCCGGCTATGTGTA